>RQTK01001160.1:46679-134247 GCA_003991915.1 Elysia chlorotica | reverse complement strand
TCTCTCTCTCTCTCTCTCTCTCTCTCTCTCTCTCTCTCTCTCTCTCTCTATCTCTCTATCTCTCTATCTTCGTAAATGCACGGTCATTGAACCCTAGCACATATCCTCACACCCATGTCACAGATTTACTCAGCACTGCTATACCAAAGGGTCCCACCCAGTAGCACAAAAGTGGCCTTGTATTCATTTCAGACGGCGTATAACATCAACATTTAACAGGACAAAGCTCCACGTATTGCCCACAGCTCCAGACATTAGCCCATGTAGACGGTTTTCATTCACCCGTAACGATATGTCTGCAGCTTTTTGTATAAAAACAATCATCCCCTCATAATTACCGAGTTCTCCTACTTAATTTCCATGTAATATTTCTTAATTACAACCATTCAAGGCCGTTATACGCTTGAATGTCTTTAAAAAAACGAAACGAAATTGTACAAAAAAACTCCGTTGAAGGCCACGAAGCCGACCGTTTTGAATCGTCTTTGGCTCTGATAGTTTTGTAGAGGTCATATACAAGTACGGCAATGATATGATGACACTTGAACTTTTTTGAACTGTTTGATTTCTTTATTAACACAGCAGAAATCGATGACTGACAGTGATTGTGGGGTTTGGGTTTCTACTAGTCTACTGACTTTCATTATATTTGATTGTTTAGTTATTTGGACTACATTATACTAATAATATATCCTTACAGCTTTCCTATGTAAAAGAGTTACAATAATAAACACTTGATCAAAATGGCTGACAGTCTTCCCACATGTTTTATTTGTGTCCATAACTAAGTTCTAGAATTCTATAATACGTGTAAGTAAAACACGAAACATGGTGTCAGAAGTTAAAGAACGTACGTCAAGCAGCTAAGTAGATCTACAGACTTGAAAAGACAGTCCTGAACCGATCTAGAGACTAGACAAAAGATCTAGAAAACATATCTGAAGCTGTTACTCAGAGAAGGGGTCAAGATGATGCGTTTAGAGCCACCTAATAAATTTAACTTTGTGGCTGAGCAGTGGCCTGAATGGTCTGCTGAATTTAAACGTTTTAGATCAGCATCAAAACTATCTAAAGAAGACCAAGACACGCAGAGAGACACCCTCCTTTACTGCATGGGCCGAGAATCCGAGAAAATTTTTTCCACCTTCAAATTTGAGGAAGATCAGTCATTCGAAGTTGTCTTGAAGAAATTTGACGATTACTTCATCATAAGGAGAAACGTAATTTACGAGAGAACAAAATTTCAGGAACGCAAACAAAAACACAATGAGACGGTTGAAGAATTTTACCGTGACCTACGCGATCTAGCCAAGCATTGCAACTACCAAGATCAAGAATGTGAACAGATCAGAGACCGAATGGTAGTGGGCCTGAACAACAAAAAGGTCAGAGAAAAGTTGCAGTTGATAAGAGACCTTACTTTAGATAAAGTAGTCGAAATCGCGAGGCAACAAGAACAACTAGAAAAACAAATGGAGTCCAGCAGTCACGATGACCATACTGCAGCTGCCGCATCTGAGCTGTATAGAAAGAAGTTCAACAAATTTAAGAAAGAAACTTCACCCTCAACAAGTGTCCGCCAAGAAGCACACCCAATAGACCTAGAAATTTCAGACAAAATTGTCAACGCTGTGGAAAGAATCATTTTTCAGAACAAAGGTGCCCAGCTGTTGGTAAAAACTGCAATAAATGTGGTAAGCCTATCACTTTGCCAAATGTTGTAGAAGCAATCCAAGAAACGGAGGAGGTAGAAGAAGAAATGTCCATGAGGTAGACCTAGAAGAACATTTCCAGCAAAGTGTCATGATAGATGCTGTAGAAAGTCACTCAAAACCATGGATGATAACCTTAAAAATAAACAATACTGACATACCATTCAAAATAGACACTGGAGCGGACGTCACAGTTATCTCACATGGAACTTATAAAAACCTGAAGACAGAACCGGGTGACCTCAAACCATCCAAACTAAATCTCAGCTCACCTGGTGGAAAACTAGATGTTTTAGGAGAGTTTTTCGCCAAAACCACACATAAGACGATACAGTATGCTTTCAAAGTCATCGTAGTAAGACAACCACTCAAGAACTCTCTACTCAGCAGAGCAGTAAGACTAGGACTGGTAAAAAATTTATGTTCCGACAACATTCAGGTTACAGAAAAGATCTTTGGTACAACTGGATTAGTAAATACTACCCCAGTCAAGATAATGCTTAAAGATGATGCTCAGCCGTACAATGTAGTCACCCCAAGAAGAGTCCCATTTCCTCTGCAACAAAGTGTGAAGCAAGAACTGGACAAGTTGGAAAAAGCAGGTATAATACAGAAAACAACTATTCCCACAGATTGGTGTGCACCTATGGTACCAGTTAGGAAAAAGAATGGACAAATTAGAATTTGTGTAGACTACAAACAACTAAACACTAACATCAAACGTCCGAACTGCATGATTCCAAATCTTGATGATATTGCACCAAAGATGGTAGGAGCAAAATTTTTTAGCACACTTGATGCTTCAGGTGGTTTTTATCAAATTCCACTAGATGAAAAGAGTTCATTCATTACCACTTTCATCACTCCTTATGGTAGATACCGCTTCAAAAGAGTACCTATGGGGATTTCACTGGGTCCAGAAACCTTCCAATCAAAGATGGAGGAAATTTTAGAAGACTTACAAGGCTGCGAACCGCTAAGTGATGATACCATAATATATGGCAGAACTGAAGAAGAACATGATACAAGACTAAATGAAGCTATTGAAAGAATTGAAAACTCAGGTCTGCGTCTGAACAAAGAGAAATGTGTTTTCAAGAAAACAGAGGTAAAGTACTTTGGCCACATTATCAGTGAAAATGGGGTTCGACCAGATGGTGACAGAGTGAAGGCAATTCTAAAACTTAAAGAACCAGAAAATGTATCAGAACTGAGAACCGTTCTGGGTATGTTCAACTACACAGCCAAGTTTGTTCCACAAATGTCATCAGTACTTCACCCAATGTCAGCTTTGCTAAAGAAGGAGACAAGCTTTCTTTGGGGTCCAGAGCAGAAAGCAGCTTTCAACCAAGCCAAAGATAAAATTTCAAATGCATCATCACTTGCATTCTTTGACATCAACAGACCAACAATTGTCAGCGCTGATGCAAGCAGCTATGGAATTGGAGGGACTTTGCTTCAACTTGATGGAGATAAAGTTGTACCTATAGCTTTTGCGTCTAGAACATTATCCGCCGCAGAGAAACAGTACGCACAGATAGAAAAGGAATGTTTAGCATCAGTATGGGCCTGTGAGAAGTTTTCGAGATATCTGATAGGACTCCCTTGCTTTACATTAGAGACTGACCATAAACCATTGGTTCCAATCATGATGAAGAAAGATCTCGACAAAACACCCATTAGATGCCAGAGATTATTGATGAGAATGATGAGGTTCAATGCACAAGTGGTACATAAAGCAGGAAAGGAACTTCTTATAGCAGACGCACTTTCCAGATTTCCCCTCCAGTCTATGGACGATACCAATATCGAAGAAGCAGTCACAGACTTCGCAGACTTCTTTGAAGAAAACATACCCATAACAACTGATAGACTGAGCAACATCAGATGTGCCACAGTCCATGATACAGAACTCCAGCAAGTCATGTCTTACACCTTGAATGGATGGCCTCAGAGAATACCTGATCATTTAATCAAATACAGACAATACATAGGCGATCTATCAATCAAAGAAGGTCTCCTGGTCATGGGTAATAGAATTGTGATTCCGCAGTCACAAAGAAAACTAATACTAAGCAAACTCCATGGGTGTCACCAAGGACTTAACAAGTGCAGAGAACTAGCACAAACTACTGTGTGGTGGCCCGGATTGACGGACGACTTAAAACAACTCATAGAAACATGTGCCTTTTGTAGAGCCAACAGACCAGAACAAAACAAAGAGCCACTAAGACCATCTGAACTTCCAAGCAGACCATGGAAACAACTTGGAATGGATCTATGCGAGTTCCATAACAGATCATATTTAGTCGTAGTCGACTATTACTCCAGATGGATAGAAATTATGCATCTATACAACACATCGTCTACGTCAGTAGTCAACAAACTGAAGTTACTATTTGCTACGCATGGTCTCCCAGATGTCATCAGATGTGACAATGGTCCTCAACTCGTCAGCAAAGAACTTACAGAAAGATCAGAACTCAAGTACCTGTGTTAGTAGAGTCAAACTTAGAGCCGGACAGCTCTTTGAATCTAAGAATTACAGAAAATGACAAAGTTGCCAAGGCAAGATCCAAACAACATTATGACAAGCACCACGGTGCTACATCTCTTTTATCTACGCTTAAACCAGGTAATCAAGTACACTTGAAAGACGACAAAACTAACAAATGGACAACTCAAGGAACTGTAGTAGCAGCTGATCCGTATAATCGTACATACCTTGTCAACACGCCGTCAGGTGTGATTCGCAGAAACAGACAACACCTGTTGAACACCAACAACGAGAAGACAGAAGCAGAGGAAAATCCACAGTCAAGTGTTCCAGAACCTAACTCAACCTTAAGTGAAAGCCCTAAAGCAGTGTACTCCACCAGGTCTACAACAAACAACACTGATGCGCCAAATATTCCTAACGCTTCATACCCTCCAACATCGCCAATCAAAATGAATACCAGATCAAGGTCGGGTTTTGTTGCCCCCAAACCGGCTAGATACAAGGAGGAGGAATAGCAGCGAGAATTAGTCTCCTGTTGTTGTTAATATACACGACACTTTTATATAGGATGTGTAGCTTGCAACACTACAACCTACAATTATCTATACATGTATTTACAGCAGCTCTATGGAGCCACAAGGCGCACAACAAAACTACACTAGGCTTAGAGTAGGAAAGGATTGTAGGGACCAAAAGTGTTTCAATGGGTAATAATAAATCCCTAACCTTTTGGAATAAGATCTTAAAAGATCTTTAGCTAGCTAGGTTATCTCTTTATTTTCAGCCCCTGATGTCCCAGAGAGACATTTAATGACTTAATGCTTTGCTCAGTGAACAAGTCTGGCTGTATCGTCATGATGAACATTACCGACAATCATTAGGTTAATGAAAACTAATTTTAATACAGGACAATCAAGATAAATGTTAATTCTGTTACATTGTTCTTGGGAAATTTAAAATCCTTAAAGATTTTTGTTCAAGACTAAATCTCATGACTGAATATGATTTCAACTTAACTCTCAGTTTTAGAGTATTAATTGATATTGTGTGAAAGTGAAACCTTTCATCTTTTGTTTTAACGTTGTAAATGATTTATAATTTCTCATTGCTCATTCGTTGGCTGATAAAGCTAAAATTACAGTTTCAAATCTTTCGCAAGAATGAGACACTAAAAATCTATAATTAAATTAGTCCATGTTTAATTTCATTTTAAAGAAAGGGAGATGTTTGGGTTTCTACTAGTCTACTGACTTTCATTATATTTGATTGTTTAGTTATTTGGACTACATTATACTAATAATATATCCTTACAGCTTTCCTATGTAAAAGAGTTACAATAATAAACACTTGATCAAAATGGCTGACAGTCTTCCCACATGTTTTATTTGTGTCCATAACTAAGTTCTAGAATTCTATAATACGTGTAAGTAAAACACGAAACAGATTTTACTGTCAGGTTTAGGTGGTCTCATATCCTGAGTAACTCTATACAAAGAAAAGGCAGTGAGAAACAAAAACAGACTAATGTACAGGAAAACTTATCAAAACCCTATTTCAAATGTCATGGGTCACTTTCATTAAATTTGTGAAAAGGGAAATACAATGTAGCAAGTTAAAAATCGGAATTTTTGGTAGTGTTCCCTTGGCATGTCTGTAGCCGGAGCACGTTTACAGAAGGATTTTCCTTCTGCAATCGAAAGTCCCACTGTAGACATGTTTTACTGTAATGATAATAATAATTCTTTGAAATCAATTCACCACCCAAACGTCTCAATACTGTCTACTAATCACCAGTTTCTTTTGCCTCGGCCCGTAAGACTCCTAACAAAACCTGTCCATGCTTCTTTCTCGTGGAACAACTTTTTTTTACATCTGCCCACACCCATCTCCCTGACTTTTCTCTGTGTCTGGCGTTTTTCGGATAGAACATAAGCAATCCCTAAATACATATACATCACATAATAAACCGCAATGTATATTTTTTACACAATGTAAAACAAAGTTTGCATATTGGATTTAATATTGAAAGCATTGACGAATGAAAACAATTTTTCTCGTCTGATAAGCACCCATGGAATAAAAAATGTTTTTAAACCATGATAACTTTGTGTTCATTAAATTTGTGAATAAATTACCTTGGTTAAAAAGTATGCTGTCAGATAGATAGTTAGATAGATAGGGAGAGAGAGAGATAGAGTGAGACTAAGAAAGAGAGAGAGAGAGAGAGAGAGAGAGAGAGAGAGAGAGAGAGAGAGAGAGAGAGAGAGAGAGAGAGAGAGAGAGAGAGAGAGAGAGACAGACAGACAGACAGACAGACAGACAGACAGAATGATGTAGAAAATGTAATAAATTAACCATCATACACAGTAACTCATCTAGGCTTATTCACAATGTATTTTAGGAGTTACTACCCTTGAATTATACTCCACTGATTGTACTCCAGCCGACATATTGAAAATTTCTAAAACAATAATAAATGGCCGACTAAAATATACAGTTGTCATTGTATACCTGTCCCTTGCCAAACATAATCCAATTTACCACATCTGGCGACGAGAATGGGATTCTAGAAAATTACACAGCTACTGTCAGAGCTACGAGCATTTAGTGCTACACCTTGATTATGGCATTGTATGGCTATATCAAAGAGTTCGAGCCATCGGAAGGGACGATCAACGACTACCTTGACAGGTTAGACTTCTATCTAGAAGCCAATGAAGTCACAGACGCGGCCAAGAAGAGAGCAAATTTGCTACTGTGGTAGGGCCACAACAGTTAAGGCTATTCAAAGACATAATCAAGGTGTAGCACTAAATGCTCGTAGCTCTGACAGTAGCTGTGTAATTTTCTAGAATCCCATCCTCGTCGCCAGATGTGGTAAATTGGATTCTGTTTGGCAAGGGACAGGTATACAATGACAACACGAGTTGTATATTTTAGTCAGCCATTTATTATTGCTTTAAAAATCTTCAATTGTGTGGACTGGAGTGTACAATCAGTGGAGTATAATTCAAGGGTAGTAACTCCTAAAATACATTGTGAATAAGCCTAGATGAGTTATTGTGTATGATGGTTAATTTATTACATTTTCTACATCATTCTGTCTCTCTCTCTCTCTCTCTCTCTCTCTCTCTCTCTCTCTCTCTCTCTCTCTCTCTCTTAGTCTCACTCTATCTTAGTCTCACTCTATCTTTGTCTCTAGCTCTATCTATCTATCTATCTATCTATCTATCTATCTATCTATCTATCTATCTATCTATCTATCTATCTATCTATCTATCTATCTATCTATCTATCTATCTATCTATCTATCTATCTATCTATCTATCTATCTATCTATTTATCTATCTATCCTTCTCTGTCAGCATACTTTTAACCAAGGTAATTTATTCACAAAATTAATGAACACAAAGTAATCATGGTTAAAAAATTTTTTATTGCATGGGTGCTTATCAGACGAGAATAATACATTGATATTACTCAAAAAATTGTTTTCATTCGTCAATGCTTTCAATATTAAATCCAATACGCAAACATTTTTTTTTACATTATGTAAAAAATAGATATTACGGTTTATTATGTGATGTATATGTATTTAGGGATTGCTTATGTTCTATCCGAAAAACGCCAGACACAGAGAAAAGTCAGGGAGATGGGTGTGGGCAGATGTAAAAAAAGTTGTTCCACGAGAAAGAAGCATGGACAGGTTTTGTTAGGAGTCTTACGGGCCGAGGCAAAAGAAACTGGTGATTAGTAGACAGTATTGAGACGTTTGGATGGTGAATTGATTTCAAAGAATTATTATTATCATTATAGTAAAACATGGCTACAGTGGGACTTTCGATTGCAGAAGGAAAATCCTTCTGTAAACGTTCTACGGCTACAGACATGCCAAGGGAACACTACCAAAAATTCTGATTTTTAACTTGCTACATTGTATTTCCCTTTTCCCAAATTTAATGAAAGTGACCCATGACACTTGAAATAGGTTTTTGATAAGTTTTCCTGTACATTAGTCTGTTTTTGTTTCTCACTGCCTTCTCTTTGTATAGAGTTACTCAGGATATGAGACCACCTAAACCTGACAGTAAAATCCTTAAACTGTATTACACAACACATTCACATCTTTTGTTCAGCCGGAGCCCAAACACAGCTGTAAATCTACATATCTATGCCAGCTCAGTTTCTAAATCGTCCCTGTTCCGTAAAAGAAGCGCCATATCATCAGCATATTGGAGTATCTGTATATCATCAATAACACTACCTTGATTCCCTTTGTTAAAAATGCCATTGACGTTTGACTTACCTCTTACTTTAATTGCTAGCAACTCCACGACTAGTATGAAAAGTAAAGGGATTATGCAACACCCCGGTCTAACCCCTCGACACGTTTGGAACCATTCGGAAATCACCCTCCATTTTTACTGCACTTTCAGTATTATTGAGAATAGCGCATGCGTAATTAATAAACTGCCCCCCAAAATTAAACCTTTTCAAAGCCGAAAGGATCACCTCTTTATCACGGTATCAAATGCCTTTTGGTAATCAAGAGATACAGCTATACCCCCGAGTTGCTCAGTGTCTGCGTACCTAATAATATCACGCAATAATCTAATAATTATGATTTGTTATGTTTCTCCCTTTGATGAACCCGCTTTGATTTTGGTGGACTATCTTTTTTAAAAGCACCTTGAAGACGTATAGCGAACATCTTGGTAAACACTTTGTAATCGACGTTAGTCGATGTTATTGGCCTCCAGTTGTTCAGATCATCTTTACTTTTATTTTGTCCTTTATTAGTGAGTGTGATGATACCGCGTCTTGGGCTCGTTAAAAGTTCACCTTTTTCTATTGACTGGATGAGACTACTATATTGTGGCTCCTTAAAGCGTTTCCAGAACACTTTATAGAAAGCTGAGGTCAAACCATCTGAGCCAGTGCTGAGTTATCGTTCAAGAGATTTAATGCTTTCCCCATTTCTCCTCGTCTCCTAACACTGCGTGTGGTGTGTCTCCAAGAAATTCATTCAGTTTTTCATCCAGCCGCTGCACTGACTCATCTTTCTTATAGATGTCTATGAAATATTTTTTTTACTTTTTTTTACTATTTCAACTGGCTCTTTCAAAACTTTTCCGTTTTCATTTTTTATTGTGTAGATTGTGTTGCTAATTGCATTTTTCTTTTCTAAACTGAGAAAATAATTTTAGTATTTCCCTCGCCTTCCTCTATCCACTTTACCGTTGACCGCACACCTGAACCTCTAGCTCTAACGGTCTCTGCCATTTCCAGTGTCTTTTTAAACTTTTCTTATTCCCCAATAAAATATAAGTTGTTTGGCGAGTTGGCTATCTGAGAGGATAAATATTTAAGTTCAGATTCCAACAGATACGATAGATTTTTTAAACTGTTCGCTTTCTTTCCTTTTCTTCAGTTACTTTTTTCCATCTCGCTTTCTCTTTCCTTTTCTTCAGGTACTTTTTTCCATCTCGCTTTCTCTTTCCTTTTCTTCAGTTACTTTTTTCCATCTCGCTTTCTCTTTCCTTTTCTTCAGGTACTTTTTTCCATCTCGCCTCGATTCTCGTATCCTCATCTCCATCTTTTTGGCCTTTATAATACACGGAGGCTCTCCATAGTCCTATTTGGGTGTATTGAGGTATGGGCAAAGGAGGTAGGTCTATGTAGACAAATCTTCGATCTGTCCTGTACTTGGTCAGCCCTCCTGTCTCTGTCCTGTAGTTTTCTAATTTTAGTTCGGATCTCAAGTCAATCTTTAGGTTTTTTAAACAAAATAAAATCTCATGGTCATCGACTGACATCAGCACACCGCCAATATTCAGTTTGACCTTGTCGTTTTGGCCACCTGAAACGCACGGAATTATGGATGCAACGGTTATGGACAGACCTTGGAACGACCTTGGAACGTAAATCCATTTATCAGTAGCGCGTTCTTTGCGTCTTTATTCAAACAATGTAGACGCCACACCTGGTCTATTCGTTGTGCACCAACAAAATTTTCTCTGCCAGTATTTTTTAAACAGGCTAAACAGATATCTAGTCCATTGATCTGCTCACCATTAGGGGCTAAAGCCTTAAGCAGTACAAACACAGGCTGTAGACCCTCCGTGCTCACCTGCCTGGTCGCCATTAGCACTACTTTCACTTTCAGTTAGAAGGACACAAAGATACAATCGAGAAACGAATACAAGCAGCAAAAGGACACAACTTACCATTCAATAGATGTAAATCTAGATCAGCTGAACCTCTTACCCGCTTTTAAAATCTTCAGATAATTAATTGGTTATTATAGATCTAGAAAAATCATAAAGTCTGAGCCCAAGCAAATTCAAACAAACACGACCTGTCACCGACATATCACAACCGGAAGTGGAGATTATTTAGATTATTTATGTAAAAAAATATCGAATAAGTTCATGGAACAAACACAAGATGTCCGCCATCTAGTGCAGTCCGTTATTTTTTATATTTGTATAAATTGTCTACACAAAATCATGGAAGGTTATCAATTGGTTTGTTTTTAGACATGAAGAATCTAATTAAACCAGAATTAACCAGTAACTTGATATACATACAAATCAGCATATTAATCAAAACTGTTATGCCTGATCCCATACGTGCATACATACAGAAAACGTGGCCTTTGCCAAGTAGTCAGATTCTGTGCATGATGGTACACTGTATGATACATAATGTAGGCCTACATTAAATTCGGCACGCCCTTTTATACAATGTATACCACAGAGTCTGAAAATAGTGAGAGGTTTCACGGATTTTCAAGGCTTTTGTTTCCTTCTCTGAATTTTGGTGAAAACTCTGTGAACATTGGTCCGCCGCCATAATTTCGATGAAGATATAATAGTGAGCACGCGTCACGCTAGCTTCTCGTATAAGGCTGACGGGCCATAGAACTTCACGCTACACGCTTCACGCTTCACGCTAGCTTCTCGTATAAGGCTGACGGGCCATAGAACTTCACGCTACACGCTACACGCTTCACGCTAGCTTCTCGTATAAGGCTGACGGGCCATAGAACTTCACGCTACACGCTTCACGCTAGCTTCTCGTATAAGGCTGACGGGCCATAGAACTTCACGCTACACGCTTCACGCTAGCTTCTCGTATAAGGCTGACGGGCCATAGAACTTCACGCTACACGCTTCACGCTAGCTTCTCGTATAAGACTGACGGGCCATAGAACTTCACGCTACACGCTTCACGCTAGCTTCTCGTATAAGGCTGACGGGCCATAGAACTTCACGCTACACGCTACACGCTTCACGCTAGCTTCTCGTATAAGGCTGACGGGCCATAGAACTTCAGGCTACACGCTTCACGCTAGCTTCTCGTATAAGGCTGACGGGCCATAGAACTTCACGCTACACGCTAGCTTCTCGTATAAGGCTGACGGGCCATAGAACTTCACGCTACACGCTACACGCTTCACGCTAGCTTCTCGTATAAGGCTGACGGGCCATAGAACTTCACGCTACACGCTTCACGCTAGCTTCTCGTATAAGGCTGACGGGCCATAGAACTTCACGCTACACGCTTCACGCTAGCTTCTCGTATAAGGCTGACGGGCCATAGAACTTCACGCTACACGCTACACGCTTCACGCTAGCTTCTCGTATAAGGCTGACGGGCCATAGAACTTCACGCTATACGCTTCACGCTAGCTTCTCGTATAAGGCTGACGGGCCATAGAACTTCACGCTACACGCTACACGCTTCACGCTAGCTTCTCGTATAAGGCTGACGGGCCATAGAACTTCACGCTACACGCTTCACGCGTCACGCTAGCTTCTCGTATAAGGCTGACGGACCATAGAACTTCACGCTACACGCTTCACGCTAGCTTCTCGTATAAGGCCGACGGGCCATAGAACTTCACGCTACACGCTTCACGCTAGCTTCTCGTATAAGGCTGACGGGCCATAGAACTTCACGCTACACGCTTCACGCTAGCTTCTCGTATAAGGCTGACGGGCCATAGAACTTCACGCTACACGCTTCACGCTAGCTTCTCGTATAAGGCTGACGTGCCATAGAACTTCACGCTACACGCTTCACGCTAGCTTCTCGTATAAGCTTGTATAGAAAAGTGGAAACTCTTTGTCTCTCTTATGCGGGGCCATAGAACTCACTACACGGGACTCGGTTCACGCTTCACGCGTGTAGAGAGAAATGGACATGCTCACTTTTTTGCTTCACGTCTAGTTCTAGACCCGCCGAAAATGGACGACTACACGAAAATTTTGATTGAAATGGAAAGGGCGAGGCCCCTTCTCTGGCATCCTCGTGTGCCCGACTACAAGTACAAGAGTAAAGACTAAAGAACCCAATCTTGGGATCAGTTAAAAGAGCTTATTACTCTACCTAAAGATAAACTTGGTTCATTCATATCTCGCTAGCTTGATAGATAGATAGATAGATAGATAGATAGATAGATAGATAGATAGATAGATAGATAGATAGATCGATAGATAGATAGATAGATTGATTGATAGATAGATTGATTGATAGATAGATAGATAGATAGATAGATAGATAGATAGATAGATAGATAGATAGATAGAGACCGAGAGAGAAGAGACAAGAACTCCGTTATGCCACGGGTAGAAACTCTGGATGATGATCGATTCCCGGAGTTCCATCTGTAAAACATTACAGCTATTTAAAAAACTTTGCGCTCAACAACGTCATCAGGGACATTTCTACGTCGTATAACTCCTTTACTTCAAATACATCACCCCTCAGCACCATCCCCATCCAAATTTAACTACATTAACCATCCTACTAGTAGTACAACTCTCAATCCTTTCCTAAATCTGCCACAAGGCCAAATGCCTAGGCAAGCCCAATAGCCCTCCTTGCGTTTTTGATGAGTCTAGGTAAGTGTATCTTTTTACTTGATCAAATGTTTTTTTTTTACCAAGAGCGTTCTGTTTGCTTAAGTATAACCCATTTTAATGCGTCGCCAAGATTCACAATAAAAGACAGCACATCACATCTATAATTAAAGAATGTGTTTACTCCTCATGTCGTCTGTCTTTTTGAAGGTCTCAGGCTAGTATTCATCAACATGGTATAATACGTTGAGAACATTGGTCGGTTTTATGTCACGAAAGCTTAGGAGACTGAAGAAAATAAGCTACTATTCATATGCTTGAGCAACCTTTTTTACATCTAGTAATAAAGAATACTGGTAACACTATCAGTTGATTTCACTTTATAGTCATTAGCAGTTTTTAGCTATTTTGTGTATAACATAACCATATTTTGACCTACTTATTCGTGATCTCAACATAATTATGGCACAGTATTTCTATACAAATGTCAAATTCACGCTCTTTGCTTTTATTGTACACATTTCAAATTCACCGTAACAATAAAAGACACTGCTTTCTTGATTAATAAAAAAACAACCCAACAACAACGATTCTTTTATGAAGTCTTCGATGAGAAAATTCTTTTATTCTCAGAGCATTCTGCTAGATGTACATTTTCAAAAATCCAATAAACTTTCCTGAATGTTCTATCCATTTAAATGACTGGCCAACAAAAGATAGATCTAACTGGCGCCACTGGAGTAGACAGGTTACGCCAATCATTTGCCGCCAAAGAGAGCGGTGATCTATCAATTCGCTTCCTTTGTAATAATTATTTTAGTCGGGTAGATATAATTATATCAATTTTGTCATGAAAATACATATTATGGGGTCACTATCTGCTTCTCTCTCCCTCTCTCTCTCTCTCTCTCTCTCTCTCTCTCTCTCTCTCTCTCTCTTTCGTTCTCTTTCTCATTTTCTCTGTCTCTTTCTAACCATTCATTATTCTTTATTTCTCTCTCTCATTTTTTCTCACTCTCTTTACTATTCCCTTTACTTTCTCTTACTCTCACACACATATACAAACCTCTATTTCTCTCCCTCTCTCTCTTCCTCCCTCTCATTATCTCTTACTATCTCTCTGCACGTGTGTAACTATTTCCTTTCGCCCCTTCCATTGGGTCCCGATTTAATTAATTCTAGATATG
Source organism: Elysia chlorotica (assembly GCA_003991915.1). Lineage (NCBI taxonomy): Eukaryota > Metazoa > Mollusca > Gastropoda > Plakobranchidae > Elysia > Elysia chlorotica. Next base: position 119,981 of record RQTK01001160.1, on the reverse strand, counting down.
GCAAAACAGTTCCAACATCAAAAGTTGTGCTCTCGTTTGTTTTAAAGACTCTTACTCTTCTTAGATAGTGAAATACTATAACTTGATTCTCACTGTAATGAACGAATCCTTTCAAATCAATCAATTGGTAAAAAATAGTTTAAGAAACTTTCATCTCTCAAATCAATGGTATTTATACTGATTAAGGAGAACGTGCTTGCTGCTTGTTGCTGTTATGGTAAAATGCATTATGTGCAAATGAAAATCATCAGTTAAACACAACTGTGTTAAGAAAATGGGAAAATCCAAACCGATGATATGATATTGATAAAGGCTTTTTATCAGAAGGACCGAAATATGCGATACATTAGACAAGTGTCATAGATTTACGTGGGCATAATCTTTCGGTTATAGAGATATTTCTTATGACTGACAAATGTCCAAAGTAAAGAAAATTTATTAGAAAAATATTTAATAGGAATCAGAGGCAAAAAAAAAAACGATAAAGTGTTTACAATGATTTCCTTCAAGGGTTTCTCACAGCCAGGTAGATTGTATCTCTTTCTAAAGGGGGTTCTCAACTAGTAATTAATAAAAGAACAAAGTCGGTTACGAAACTTTTTAATAAAACTTGAGTTTTTATTAGATTCTTTTTTATACGCCAAAAGTGAGGAGTCCCAAAATAAGTCTTACGCGCAAACAACAAGTTTTTTTGTTCAGTCAAACACATGCATGGTTATAATAGAAACTGGTTTTCCGACATGTTGCATGTTAGACATTGACTTGAAAGGTTTTGTTGAGGGCATTATTTACATGGAACGCAGCTTGTCATCTGCCTCCAACGCCTCTATTTAGATGCCAAGAACGGACTTATCATCTCTGTTTATTACCACTAGATCTTTCCGGTCCAATTGTTTAATTGAAAAACTGACACTTACAAAATAAAAGTCATTGCAGTGTTTCTAACACAATGATAGGCAATAAAGTTATTTCAACAGCGTTTCAATACACGTTTTCAAAGGGAGTGCTGTTACGTTTTACCTCTGTATATGACTAATTGTCTTACTCAATTTTGCTTAAATAGCAGACTGGTTTGGCCGTGCATTGAATACAAATTGGACATTATACTTGCATATTATGCAAGTGGCAAAGTTAGATAAACCACAAACCAGTACCACTATTTTGAAATAAACAAAACCCTAAACCTATATAAGATCCTCAGAGAAATGGATTAAACACAACCACCAATGATTTCTGTAATGCAATGTACTGGTAGGTGCAATAGTAGAAGAAAACGCGATGGTATAATTAGTAGTAATAGTGGTACAAGTAACAGTACCAATAGTAATAGTAGTAGTAGTAGTAGTAGTAGTAGTAGTAGTAGTAGTAGTAGTAGTAGTAGTAGTAGTAGTAGTAGTAGTAGTAGTAGTAGTAGTAGTAGTAGTAGTAGTAGTAGTAGTAGTAGTAGTAGTAGTAGTAGTAGTAGTAGTAGTAGTATAATACAGAGAGGAATACGCACAACTTTACTTGCGCACATGCATCTACTGTTAGGGCCTTAGCAATTGAGTAGGTGTACTCTTAAGTGTTGTGCTCTTGATTCCTTTTTGGATACATTTATAAAGTAGTAGTAGTAGTAGTAGTAGTAGTAGTAGTAGTAGTAGTAGTAGTAGTAGTAGTAGTAGTAGTAGTAGTAGTAGTAGTAGTAGTAGTAGTAGTAGTAGTAGTAGTAGTAGTAGTAGTAGTAGTAGTAGTAGTAGTAGTAGTAGTAGTAGGAGGAGGAGGAGGAGGAGGAGGAGGAGGAGGATAAGGAGGAGGAGGATAAGGAGGAGGAGGAGTCTTTCCTTCTTATGAGATTGAAATAGTTATTGTTACACATTATTTCAAAACGCCGCATATCTTTATTTTAATGTTACATCGTCACGACCCAAAAATGTGCCTGCTTTTTGTGATTAATTGAGAAAAATAATACATAAATAACTATTCAACTATAAATAATTCTTTATACATGTTTATATACTATTTTCAAACATTTTAGTCAGATAAAAGGTGCTTATAAAATAGTAAAAACCTCTGTGAACAGCTGGTATGAAATTTTTTACAGGTAAACTTTCTAATAATTGGAGCAAGTTGTAAATTCCTGGAAGCAGACGAAATCTCTGAAACATGCATGGCAAAGTAGCCATCGTAGGCGGCGGATCTAGTGGAGTGATTGCCCTGAAGATTCTGGCTGAGTCAGGCTACTGATATTGTCTGCTTTGAGAGGAGGGATGCCATTGGTGGCTTGTGGCATTTTTCTGACAAGGTAACTTCTGGTCCACTAAAGGGCAGCAGTTTTTGTGCAACTTCTTTTTTTTTTATTTTGGTTTTGTTTTTTTAATTCAATGCAAGGTGCTTTTTTGGGTGAAGATGGGGCGAATTTTCTCGTCACTTGATAACTTGATATGACTGTATTGGTGACGGCTTTACATTTTTTCCGTTAAACCAACACTCAACCCTATTTTTTATCACTGCATCAACCCTGATACGACTTTTTGTGTACGGAATCAAACACATTTACTATTTTGGTATACAATTCAATTCATGCCATCATCCAATCCATTTACTCTTCTAAAGGGTGTCAATGACACTTGCATCAATCAATGCACAGTCGCGGAATGCTGGGTGTGTGACAAACATGCATGCTCCCACTGTCAGGGCTGTCACAGACCGGCAACCTTTTAAACTTTAAGGCCATAGTTAACACTCGATATAATGCAGAAGGATGCTTTGGCATGAACACTATACTTAGGTACTAGGCGTTTAGTTATAGCTTCCTTTACAACAGTTAGCGTTTGAAAAAAACTTTATGAGCTTTAAAATTTCTAATCTCTGTATACAAGGGTAAACATAGTAATAAAAGGCAACCAACCATTATATAAATTTAATACATGTCCGATGTATGTGTTAAAATGTTTTAAAAATACTGCATTAAAAATTAAATAGCGCATGTCAAACTTGATAGACTATTTTGGTTTAAATATAGACATACAGTTAGAACACAAAACTAAGTAATGAAAAACGTGTGCTTCACTTTTATGCAACAAAAATTACAAACATTCTTTAATATATCACGTCACATCTTATTTTTCTTTGTAAATTATTGATTACGGGTTTATTAATTATTATATTTCAAATCACTGTTTTGTTGTTGTTATTTTTCTTTTTTCATTATAATTTGATGTCACTATCATTGCAGAAACCGCAATGGGAGGATGAAGGAAGAGTCAATCCGGGCACAGTGCTCAACACCAGTAAAGAAATCATGTCCCTTTCTGACTTTCCTATGCCAAAAACAGTTCCCAATTTCTGTCGCCACACATTGGTTAGCTATTTATTACATTGTATGTTTGTGTTTTTTATGCTGTTTTATTTGCCACTATTTTAATATACAACGCAGAAAGTCATTTCAAGGCCATTAACAAAAACTTTGGTAGGTACTGTAATGCACATTAGTAGGTCGAGAATACTAATTTAAATTAATATAACACGGTAACGCTAGACGTCATGATCATACCTATAGTGCTACACATTAATCATTAGCAGGAGAATTTTGATACCCTTAGTACATTGCTATATCATCACTGTTATGAAAAAAAATGTTCTTTTGTTTGTACATATCCCCCCAGTAATACAGACTATGAGCTATCTACTTTGTTCTTGCAGTTTTATTGTTGCTAACTTTAAAAGATATTAGAATCAAAACTGATGTGTTTAAATATCTTTGAACTTTATGAAGCAGAGTGCGACACCGGCACCGAAATCAGCAATTTAAAAACTGTTTCTGTTTCGCCCAGTCGGTGTTTGCACATCTCTAGATGTAGGGTGTATTTTCGCTCTATAATACCATTGTTTTCTCTCTCCAGGTTGATGAATACTTGAATTCGTATGCTAATCACTTTGAATCTACAAATACATAAAACTAAATACAGAGGTGCTATCGGTTAAACCACACGGAACATTTAATAGGTATTATCTAGATTGCTTAACAGTTCAAAGAATATAATCAATATAATGAAACTTTTATTTGACAATTCATTTCCTTATTATCAAAATCGACTATAAAAATATTTTAAAACATTAAAAGATAAGCAACCCAAATCGACATCTAGCCATGGATAAAAACGCCATGGGCATTCAATGATTTTTTTCCATACAAAAGCCTGACATTCACAGTTTACAAATTTAGAATGATAAAAGTAAAAAATCCCAGCCTAAATAGCGTTGGACATACACGAAAATGATCCACACGAACCAAAGTTACTGTGCTGACATGCCGTAAAACAAAGAGGTTCCTGGTGCTTTTAATCTAAAAATAGTATGCCCAAAAGCCAACATCGATAACTCCACATCTTCTACGATAAAATGAGCGTAACACTCGTTTTCTTAATTCACATACAACACAAGACATTTGATTTTTTATCTTAAGTAATTCTCCGGTGTTAAAATTATCAAAGTGAACACCGCAGGTTTTGAACTGTCTTGTAATGTTTGGATTCATCACTTCATTTTGTGCTACCCTTAACTATCTTCCCTGCCCAGCACTGGGCGCTGGGAGATCGAGTGGCGAGATGTGCTCAGTGGAAACAAAGTGCCCGAGGTCTTCGACTTTGTCCTGGTGGCTAACGGTTGGGTGACACGCCCGAAACTTCCCAGTTTTCCTGGTCTCGACAAGTTCAAAGGGAAGGTAAAGTCATTCTTCCACTGATTCCGCAATTCTGGTTTTTGAAGTTGGTTCTAATTATAGTACCCTGTATGTGAAATGGCTTTTTGTCTTAACGCATATGTCTTCCAGGTTTGTGAAAAATTGGGGTCCATTTTATATGACAAAATACATTTGTAAAAGAAATGATATTACTAATACTATATTTATCTTGAAGTTACTTGATATCTAGAAAAGTGTCATTCTTTATTTCGAAAAATTCCAATGTTGACAATCTTTTTATAGTCTTAAAAATCCCTCTCATTTGATGTCTTGAATCTCCAAATTACTGAGTATTTTACAGACAATACATTCAAGAGAATTCACAAACTCTGCGGACTATTCTGGCATGAAGTGTTGTGTGGTGGGTATGGGAAACTCCTCTGTCGATGTTGCCATGGAGTTGAGCAGCTGCAGCGCCTGCCAGGTCAGTAAAAACTGTGGACATCAGCGAAGAAGAGATGTGGCTTAAACTAACTACTCATAGCTGCCCCACTAGCACACCGAGAAGTTCAGTCTGTAATACTTTTACATGTTGGTTTTTGTTGCTGTTCGTTTGTTTGTTTGTTTTTGTTTTTTTGTGGATTTTTTTTTTTTTTGCAAATTACGTAAGTCAATATATGAAACAAAAGCAAAAATCCCAAAACGAAAAACAAAAAAAGGAAAGAAAAAGGAAAAAAAAACACACACACACAACATAAAATAATAAGGTTGCATTGCTTTTCCACAACAAAACAAGGTTGAATGTGATTTTGAGATATAATAGATGGACTTTACTGCATCACATATACAATATTATTATAATTATAAACGGGACATGGTTACACAGGTACCAAAATCGATACAAATTTTCGAGAAACAGAACATTACATTTATTTCACTAATGAAATATTACAAATATAAATTTTAACTAAAACCATTTTAAACAGATGTTTCTGGTTAGGAAAACGAGAACCCTCTTTTATCTCCCTTCCCTCATTTCCCACCGTACGCTCACAAACGCACACTCACATGTATACGCCCACATACACACAATTTTTATTACTTTGAATCCTCAGGCCCCACACTAAAAATCAATTATTGTAGCAGTCTGTTCTAGCTATAGGTTGAATCATGCGACCGCTATGTGTAGAAAACTTAAACTCCTAACCAAAGGACGGTTGAACCCTTTGGTTATGTCTTAACATTTTTCAGCCGTGGACTTTTGTAAAGATCACTGCAAAGTTGTAGGTGCATTTATTTATTTTACCCGCACAGTTGATCAACTTGTTGTAGTCCTATCCTTCGCAAAAGCAGAGCCTCCCCAACAAGTAATGCAAAACAATGCTTTCTGAGGTTGCATTTTATAATAAAATCAGTATAGTTTTACTACCATTTAAAGATATGAGTTTTCTTTAAAAGCACAGCCTTCGGTTTAACTTTTTACATAAGTGGCCAAAATGAGCATGTCAGTTTGAGATGGAATCTGTGATGTCAAAATTTATTTGTAGCTGTCGACAATTGTAACAGTCCTGTCTTCAATATCTTTCTTCGGTATCTACGTCCAGTGTCAGGAAGTTCTATTTACACCAACTTGTTTTTTAACATTTAGCTCTATAACCGTCCTCTGAGGTTCCTAAAAGGCAGTGCAGGTTTTTTTTTCCATATATATTATAGAACTGGAGATAGAACTCAACACTGAGATGCGACCGAGTTAGTAAGCATATTTACTGAACATGGTCCATTAATGTCAACAAATTGGGGTCTATTTGTGAGAAAGTCTAAGATTTAATAAGATAAGATAAGATGAGATAAACTTTGCTTCTTCCACAAGAAAATGTTGGTGCAGGTGTTAATCTTCAGGTGTTCATTTTTTTCTTTAACAAATGAGTTTGAATGGTGTGAAATGCCGATAAAAAATCTATAAAAAGAATTTTTGCATTTATTAGGCGTTTCAAGATGCTTCTATCATTAAGAAAAAAAATAACAAAGCATCCTCTTCAATTCTATTTTTCCTGTATACCAACAACAAAAGGCTTAATTGATCTCCACAACCGGAGAGTAGATGATTGAGTAGACAATTCTTTATTTAGCCTTTTGTCAACTCCGTAAAGCCTTTGTTCACTCCATATCGCCTTTTATCCACTCCTTGTCGCTCTTCTCCACTCCATATAATTTTTAAGAAAGAGAGAGAGAGAGAGAGAGAGAGAGAGAGAGAGAGAGAGAGAGAGAGAGAGATGAATATGTACTCTAAAGATGAATGAAAAGTAGGAAGAAAAGAAAAAAAAATATTAAGGGACTAATGGCTGACTTGGGTTCGTGGGAATCTATGGCTGACGGGTTTCATATTTAATTTAAGAAATCGAACTCGATCAAGCTCAAACAGATCTTCTTTGTTTTTATAAGATCAACAATGCCATACTGCACTTGCATCGTTTAATTAAGACTAATTTTACAATAGATTTTACTTGTGTACCTTTTGTCTTATTGAAAGAGAAAGGGATGCAAAAAGGGCATCGGGAAGATTTTAAAAAATTCTTTTCATTAATTGGTTTTTCAAAGGTTTGCTATAACTTGAGTAACCACAGCGTGAATTCATGATAATTGAAGCTAAAATAATACAATAATACCTTCACAAGGTAATGCTGAGTCTGCGCCGTGGGCAATGGGTCCAGAACCGTTTGGGACGCGCTGGAGAGCCGTATGACTTATCGCTACACTCTAGGTTCCGCTGCCTCCTCTACAGCATGCTGCCCAGGAATATCAGGTTGGTTGGTTAGTTTGTTACTGATCAACGTCAGCAACAAGGCTATATTCTGGGAGGGTCGCAATACTAATGTCTTACAAAATACTTGCCCCCACACAAGGGGGGCGATGGCCCTGGGGTAGAACATCGGCTTCCGACGCGAAAGTCCGGGTTCGAGCCCTGGCGATTGTGCTCCCTACTAGTTGGGTCGGTGTCAGTTTAATATGAACGTCTGAACAAGAGTCATGGTATCCCCGCCCTGTCTCATGTGTGGCAGCACATGAAATTGTCAGACGTCAGTCTTGGGACCCGTCCACAATATAGGCTATATAATGCTGACGTTGGACGTAAAACCAACTCAACAACAGCCCCCCTCACAAAGACAGAGCGTAGATACCAGGATTCCTGTCTCAGCAGGTTGTATAATATTGACACTAACCCGACCAGTAAAGGGAGAAATTCGAGTAGTATAGTAGTAGTAGTAGTAGTAGTAGTAGTAGTAGTAGTAGTAGTAGTAGTAGTAGTAGTAGTAGTAGTAGTAGTAGTAGTAGTAGTAGTAGTAGTAGTAGTAGTAGTAGTAGTAGTAGTAGTAGTAGTAGTAGTAGTTGTAGTTCTATTAGCAGTATTAGTTGCATGAAACTTAAAATAGGTAGTAGGAGTAGTAAAACCTACGGTAAAGAAGTATCAGCAACAGAAAAAGGATAAATAAAATCAATCAAATGATATTTTATATAACCCATTGGCTTCTGAATCGTATGTTTACTTTACTCAAGGCTGTATCTTTGGAGGAGAAAGTTCAATAATGGCGTTGATCACAAACTGTTTGGGCTTGATCCCCCTGAGCAGCCAGACGCAACACATCCGATAGTGTTTGACGATCTACCGCACAAGATCTCCTGCGGGAGGCTCCGGATCAAACCCAATGTCCGTAAATTTACGGAAACAGGTATTATAAGAGGAAAAAAGTTGTTTTCATAATCATTGCAGTGAATATCAATAATTCGCTTTCGAGTCTAGAAAATCGTTGAAGGGAATTTGAAAGTTTTTATTTTAATTAATTTTTAATGCAGGAGCGAACAATGATCTCCCTGCTTCGGTTGATAATAAATAAATATTGAATAGTCCTTACATATTAGACATCTGCCGGAAAAAAAGTTACAATCAAATAAAAATATTATTTAAAATCTGCTATGCCATGCATTCCAGGTATTCTTTTTGAGGACGGAACTTTTGAAGACAATGTGGATCTTGTTGTCTTCGCTACTGGCTTTAATGGAATGATGCCTTTCTTCGTAAGTGGCAGATTTGCTCTAAATCTTTGCTTGTTTTTTTAATTGAATTTATCTAAGTGAAAAGGAAGATTTGACAACAATTACACAAGTACATTGTTCATTTTCTGGGGAGTATGGCGTTTCTATAAAGGATTTATGGTAATCTTTATTTTGTTAATGTTGATAAGGTAGTGTGTCCGAGTCTACGTTAATTGCAATTATTCAACAATTGAGTTACAACAGGGACCCACTTTACCAAATCAACGTAGTTTGTTGAAAATTATTGTTATTGTATATTTGGGTCGAATCAGCGTCGAAGCCCTCCTTCCCGTAGATTATTATAGTTATATGGAATCTAACATTGTTAGATATCCTGTCACACCCCTATATGGCGTGTTTCCTCCAAATTGCTTCTGCTAGGGCTGCGAATTCACCAAGGATTACATGACGTAGTTAAAGGACATGAGCTCTTGTTAAGGTGCAAGTAATCTCACCAAGCGAGAGACGTGAGGAATCAGAAACATTGCGCTTTGCTCGAGTATTTAAAAGACAACATACAGTGCGCAAACGGGAAAAATTGTAAACCTAGCACAAGGTGACATTGACGTTTCTGTCTGTTGAGCCTCTCTAATGTCCTCCAACAATGTGTATAACTCTTTGTCTGTCCTAAATACTGTTATTAAGATAAGATCTTGATAAATAGATTTTTAAAATGTGCACAATATCAGTTTGTACAACTGTGTAGGCTCTGAGATAACCTCTTGTGTTGAAAGGATCTTGATAATCGTGTAATTAAATCAACAAAGGATAATTGTTTTGTGTGTGTGTGTGTCTGTGTGTGTGATCATTTTTATTTCACGATATGTTGGTTAACCCTTTCTATTTGCACTTTTTTCAAGCATCTCTCTTCTTAAGCGTGTAATACTACTTGCCCTACTCTCTCTAGACTCCATCTCACCCATATCTACCTGTCTCGATCGCTTTATCTTGTTACCCCTTTATTAACTAATGTCGTTATTTTAAGCTCTCTATCTTTTACCATTGTTTTTTAGTGAGGGTACGCACTTTAAAAAAAAAGGGGTGGCGATGAAATATAAAATTTAAAAACAAAATAGTAAAAAGCGATCCCCTACAACAACATGGTGGTATAAGAACCCCTTTGTTCCTGCCTCCGTTAGAGTCTCTAGAAATAAATACGATGTAAGCTTCTTTCCTCCATCTAGAGTATATCCTAAAGTCATATGTCTTGATAAAATTGAATGAAAAGTGTACCTAAAGATTAAGAAAATATGAAGAGAAAGAGTTGGTAAAAGAGAAGAGGGGGGGGGGAGGGGGAGGAAAGGTAGATAAAGAGAGAAAACGAGAGATAGAGAGACAGAGAGAGAGAGAGAGAGAGAGAGAGAGAGAGAGAGAGAGAGGGGGGGGAGGGAGCAAGAGATTTATGCTTATGCTTTACATATTAATTGTATTCATGTAAATATCCAGATTATCGTTGTTGCTGGAATATCCAATCTTAAAATGTCCCCTGTCGATACATACAAATTCATCATAATCTATCTTATCTTGTCTGACAACAGTTGAACTACGCTCCAAATAACACCAAGTTAGAAACACTTCTCCGATATGACATAATTATTATCCATGAGGAATGAAGGTGCAACACGATGTGGATACAATTGTGTGACTTCTTGTTTCGTTTCACTCACACGTAAGATCTCTGGTGCGTTTCACGTCACCCAGGCTGATAACGGAGAGGTGGGGCACGGTTGAGAGTCTAATCGCCAACCTCCTTGCCCCTCCAATAACACCCATTAACTGAACTGCAGGCGCTCTTTCGGTTACGATAAGGATTCCAACTTACATAATCGTACTTTGGAAAGCGTCTGTAAAATCTTTAAGAAAGAAAATTTCTAGTGTATGGGCCAACCGCATATACTATCTCTGTTCTTTATCTGCTTTTGTTTTACCGACTTTTGAAAACGGTTAACATCACAGAAACGGTGTTCAGCAGAATAAAAACTCACACACAATTACGTCCCAACCCCGTGACTACACCGCCTTAATATTTTGTTTAGAGTTGTTGCTTTCATTTCAAATAAAACGGTAAAACAAAAAGAACAAAAGAAATAAAATCTGAACAAAATCTCTAAACTTATTTTCCAATGTTCAGCAATTTACTTTTCAACATAAAATCCACTATAAAAAATAATACGTGAAGAAAAACTGCGACTAGCCAGCAGATCTATGTTAACGGCGTCTTGCTTTACATTTCTGTGCATCTCACTGACAGAAAGACCCAGTTGTGGCGGGCCTCCAACAGCCCGAATTCAAGCTGTACAAACTCATGTGGGTGCCCGGCTTGTCTCACCAAACACTTGCCTTTACTGGGAGCTCTCGTCCGCAAGGTGCAAGTTTTCCAAGCGCCGAGCTTCAAGCCAGATTGGCTGCAAGAGTGTTTAAGGTAAAGCTAAATTACTTTTCAAAAGGAAGAAAAAAAACCCAGTTGAAGACAACCTCTATAAAGCGACCAGTTTATTAGAGGGGCTAGACAGGGTGACATTATGTACCCAAAATTTCTCACTGTTTGTCTCTAGCATAACATCATTAAAGCTATTGTCTATTTGGGCAAGACCACTACATAAACTGCCGACCTTGAAATTAAAGAACTAGTTGGACTAATATGGAATGCTTTTGGAAAGTGGGGCCACATTTTAACAATTCTGAAATAAAGAAAAGACTTGGAGGTGAAACAGCTAGCTCTACTCAACTCTGGTGACTGTGACAGGTAACAGGTAGGGATCTTAAGTCTTCGATACATTTTTAATTTGATAGTACAACAGAAATAGAGACTTTGAGAAATTGCATTTCTGATACGTTTCTGTTTTGAAAAAAAAAACGGTTTTATTTTTTACTACCCATTCCCACAGAGGGAGGTACAACTGCCCAGTGAGCAGGAAATGAGGAAGGATATTGCAGATTATAAAGAAGATCTAGAAAGTCGATTTGTTGGAACTGTTGGTTTCGGCAACAGAGTGGATTATCTCCCCTATTTGGATTGGCTCGCTGGAATGATTGGCTGCAAGCCAAACCTCGGTGAGTTCCTACTTCAAAATTATATAGAGAACCAACCTTTTGCACTGTGTACCATTTGACTCAAAATGCATGTGCTACATATTGAAATCATGATGTTGATATTTTTTTAAATAAAATAATTTTTTGGGAGAATTAGTTATCGTATCAGTTATTCAAGTTTTTTGCTCTCTAAGCAGGTTTCAAAATAATGTTCTTTTTATGGCGTGACCAACACACCAACCATTATATAAGGGCAGAAATCCTACAAAATGTACTATGGACTCTTAGGAAAACTAGAAATAGAACACTGATTTTCTTATATCTTATTCTTGCAGACACCAGTCTTATCAAAGGTTACAATAAATACATATAATGTTTTGCCTTTAAAATTTCTCCTACTCCCTCTTTTCTTGTTCTACAAAGGTCGGTATCTCCTGTTTGATCCTGTCCTGTTCTGGCATCTCATGTTCGGCCCCGGAGTGTCCTATCAGTACCGCCTGGAAGGTCCCAACGCTTGGCCTGGGGCCAGGAGGGCTATCCTCACCGTGGTCAGGGTTTTTTCTTGTTTTGTTTTGTTTTGTTTTTGGTGGTGGGTGAAAAAGTGTGTGTGGGGGGGGGGAGTTAATCCGCACAGTGGTGAAATAGGGTTGGGGGGATACGATGGTGTGTGGCGGAGATGGGACTTCACAGAGTGTTGGGACAGGGGACAGGGGTGAATACTATACTCGCTGTTTTGAGACTTGGATAGGGTTTTCTCTCAGTGGTAAGGTGGCGGGATATTTACACTGTCGTAAAATGGGGGTTGGGGTACCATTACAGTGTCGAGATTTCTTTTTTTTAGGGTGGGGGTAGATATTATTGTAAATGTGTTTCCCTTCTACGTCTGATGCAAAATAGGTCTGGTAACAAGATTTTATTTTTCTAATCGATTGTGGGATTCGAACCGCGGACCTTACGATCTGGCTCTACCATCCGAGTCTTGGCATTTACCCTCAACTCATTGCGAATGAAGTTTATATTATTTACGAAATTCGATAATAAATTGTGTTTAATTTAATTTGCTTACGAAGCACAACAAACGATCACACATGTCATTTGATATTTTTTCCTCCAACATTTACCCTTTCTTTCCTTCTTTATTCATTACAGAGGGATCGACTGCAACAGTCTTTCAGCACTTTCAAGCCAACTAAAACAACCAACACCGAAATTGACATATGGTATATGTTGATTGTGGCTTGTTTTATTCTGACTGGCTTAAGCTGTGTGGTGGCATGTGTTTTTTAAGAATGTTGCAATTATGTTTATATAATGATCAGTGGTTCTGGTGGCGGTATATGTGCATGAAGATGAGTTGCTTATGGAATCTACCCTTGTTTTGAGGTGCTCAAGACTTGGTAATTCTTTAAACGATCTATTTCACTAATCGTTTGCTGTAATAATAGTATTGTGTAAAATGTATTAAGTTCCCGAGGAAATATGTCTGGTTCACTCGTATGATGATAAACAACAGCAAAATAACATCGCTCATTACGGTAAGACGTTTTAACACAAACAGAAATATGAACATTCCTTTATCTACAAAACCATCATACATATCACCTTTTGCTGTTATATATGCAAGACACATAATTGTTAGACATTTCTAAGCTCGTTTCGAGTTCCTTCGAATAAACCCCAGAATCTTCGTTAATATCACTCACGCAGCTTTTCTTTGCTTAATCAAGACTTTAAACAATTCTAGAATTTTCAAGACTCTCATCCCGCGCCGACCATACAGATGATTCGTGAAGACCACTCATCGCCTGTCTGCATAGCAGCGTAAACAATTTCACAATCTGCTTTCATACTATTTAATACTGCGCGTTCCATTTGTTAATTAATATATGATTGTATATCGACACATGAGACGGTAGAAAAACCATCTGCAATTTGTATTTTCATCGAGGATTCCAAAAATAACAGACATGGTCACCGAAATCAATAAAAATTTGCATATAGAACCAAGGTGAGATCATGGATTTCTATTAATAGAAATCTGTGTGTGAGATATATAATTAAGATATTCGGTAGATTTAAAACAGTTTACATCCTATGTGTAGTAGGTTTGTAGGCCGAACGAAAAATTATCAATCCGTATTATTCTGTCCTAACTATGATACTAATATGAAGCAACTAGACCATTACACTTGCTTTGCGAAACGTGTTCACTTCAGTCAAATTTAAGACTTTGCCTGATATTTTAGGTAGCCTCAATTTGTTGAATATAATTCACATAGTATCTAGTCAACGATACAAAATAATGAGTTAAAAAAACATTTGTAGAAACGTAATAATTTTAATGTATTAATAAACACCATGTGTAAGGGTTAATAATACAACTCAAGAATGCCCAGATCTAAACAAATACTTTGCAATACATCTAGATCTATAATGGATATAAAACACGGCAAAATAATAGCGTTCACTGCGGCAAGATGTTATAAAATGATCAGAAATATAAACATACCTGTCTCTACCAACAAACAACAACAAACAACAACAAAAACACCAATCTTTCTTTAATCACCCTACAGCACCCCTCTCTTATAAACACACGGCACAGATCAAGAAATCTCTTTCTAATTCAAGAATACTGTAGAAAAATCTAGGAAAGTCCAGCCTCCGGCTCACATATTCATTAACACTACTTACAATCTAACTTCGAGAGGTTTTTAGAATTAACTAGAGTTACCCAGACTCTGAGCCCGTGACAGCCGATTGGTGGACACTCCTCACGCGGTACATCCTAGCATAGTGGTGTATGTGCCAACGACGCCAAGCAGTCCAAATAAATTAATGATGTATAAGGCTTAACTTTTGTACACCATAAAATGTTGTACCTTACTTCTTAACCCGCTATTATTATACGAGAGGGCAAATAACTATAACTGCAATTTTGCTGAAATATTTATATGTACCCCAGGTTGGTGTATGGTATTAAAAATCTAAATGACAAAACTAATTTACTTTGTTCGTATATTTATTAAAAATGGTGAAGGTTTTATTCGTTTTGCTTTTTTCTCTGCCTTCCTATCTTTGTTAAACAGATTGCTTTCTTATCGCATTTTAGCCTGTTTATTATCATTTTTTCTATGCAGTCACATATCAAAACACTAACCCAAGCGCTTCCTTAGCCTGGTGGGTATGTGGGCGCTAAGTAGGTGGACAAGTGATTCAATGCGGCCTGTGTTAGGCTGGCGCTCCAATGCAGCAGCTCTGACTGGGAGATCACCCCCAGGCCTGCTGGCGATCTATCGCCTTTACGCGCACGCCCAGAGCAGCCTTCCGGTTTGTTTTCACAAGATTTGCTTAAACTCTTTCTAAAGACAACAATGTTAGTTATCTATGAAGGATAGAAAGGAAAAAAAATAGAAGAGCAACAAAAAGAGAGGAAAAGTGAGGGGGGGAGGGGTCTTATCATGGCCTTTGTGATCAAATTGTCTCTGACAATGGACCAAGTCTGACTAGTCAAGAGTTCAAACAATTTTGTTCTGCCAATGGTATCGAACACATCACAACATCACCCAGCAGCTAATGGTTTGGCTGAACGGGCAGTTGGCATATTCAAGACTGCCATGATCAAATTCGGCAACAAATTTAGCCTAAGAGAGAGAATTAATAGATTCTTGACTAAACACCGCACAAGCTAGATCTAGAACTCGAATATTAACGGTACCAGAGGAGCGCGCATGTTAAATTCACTAACTTAATTATCAATTAGCTTACAACGGTTTGGTCGTCATTAAAATAGCCAACAGATCCGAGTCAGATCAAGCAAATCCTAGCTGGAATCACTTTGTCAGAAAAAAAAACGCCAAGGGCTGAATGAAGATGGACAGATCGGTATTATTCGGAAGAATAAACGATGTCGATTAGGTAAACTAGAGGTTCAAGTCGATAACCCGGATGAGATCAACTGCAGTACCGATACCGATAAAACAGTATTAATTCTACTATTATGCAAATTTAATAAACAACGAAAAGACATCGCATTTCGATAAACATTGTTCTATGCTTTTCTTTTCCGTACTCGCGAACTTGAAAATTACTCCTTTCAACGTTGCGCAATAACCGTAGTTGAATGATAATCAGAAACAATGTTGTTTTGCTTTAAGGGGCGGAGTCGTTGAGAAGGGCACGTTTTCGAAATTAACAGCGTATAATTTCCATTAAAAATACGCCGAAGTATGCGAGGTGTGACCACGGAAATCCGTGGATAACTGCTACGTGCGCTCGTTGGTTTCGGAGATAAACTCTCATCTGCCCGTTGAAAAAAACTAATGGTCCTCGTGACTGTGGATCTATGCTTTGTGAAAGAAATGAGGGCTGAACATGAAAGGCACATAGTAACAGGTATTTCTTTTCCAAAACAAAAACAAAAAATACGGCGGTGTCGCCAGTTTTTCCATAAATTTGCAGTATTCTCGCCAGTTTTCCGGACATCGGCTTCAAGAGTCAGAAAAATTTCCAGAGCATCCGGAACCAAATTATTTTCCATAAATTTGCAGTATTCTCGCCAGTTTTCCGGACATCGGCTTCAAGAGTCAGAAAAATTTCCAGAGCATCCGGAACCAAATTATATTTCCGGAAAAGTGGCATCCCTGACATATTAATTCAAAGGTATCTTGTCTTGAGGTAAACATTGGACGTCAAAATGCTTATACAGTTATTTTCTTTTAGGTCTGACAAACAGTCTTTATATAAATCAAAATTGTAATTATAGTTCAAATCATGTGCTTCATCATGTACCACATTAATTCTGTTAAACAGTACATTGGGAATTACTTTCATCATAGGATGAAGGAAAATAATGTAATAAATTAACCATCATAAACAGTAACTCATCTAGGCTTATGCATAATGTATTTTAGGAGTTACTTCCCTTGCATTATACAACCACTGATTGTACTCCACATGTTGATTTCCAAAACATTAAAACATGGCTGACTAATTATACACCTCGTGTTGTCATTGTGTCCCTGTCCCTTGCCAAACATAATCTATTATACCACAGAAAGGGAGAAAAAGAGAAGGGAGGGAGAGAGAGGGAGAGAGAGAGAGAGAGAGAGAGAGAGAGAGAGGTGGGAGTATATGTTGTGAGAATATACTACTACATTAGCCATCTTTCCTCAAGCCTACATAAAATAAATCCAGCACTTGACCTCTTTCCACAAAACGATTTCTGCTCTGTATGTCCTAGTTCAGTCTCCTAATGGACATTTCTGATTCTAATTCAACCTAGGTTACAGGTCATATTGACACTAGACACAGATTAAAAAGTTGGTAAGTTCTCATTACTGAAGTAAAAAAAGATAATTCCTCTTGAATTTGTAGGGGGCGATTGGTGGCACTGGACTGGGGTTATAGCATCAACAGGCATTTGTAGGGTTCTGTTAATTAATTTCTATTTTTAACCTCCCTTAGAGCCAAAATGCTCCTGACTGGTTGTTTGGTGACAGGGTAACCTGTAGTGTGACCAGCAAAATCCTGGGTATCCGATTTCTCTTATAACTTAGGAGATATTATTCTCTTAGATTTTCTTAAAACCTAGGGTGTTTTAAAGTAGGATACAGCTAGCTAGATTACTTTTTTTATTCCATCATGTTTTAACTTGGTATTGATGAATGTGCAATTTACGAGACAGTACACAATAAGATATAAGCGAAGGCACATTGCATTCTAACAGCATTTGACAGCAACACATGTAATTTGTTTAAAAGAGAACAAGGTAAGAAACAATGATGAATTTTATAGCAGAATATTAAAATTATAATGAGTCGTGGATGTAATTTTCAACAGATATAACAAATGGGATTGATAAATGATTCTTGAAGTCTCACATAATTTTTTTTAGGTCACATCAAGCTATACAATGTAATCATTTTACCCCACGAGGAAGCAACATTTTTATTACTTTCAGTTACTTTTTATTACAACATTAAAGAGAATTAAAATAAGAGACAAATATTTGTAAGGCAATTAGAAGGAATTGCCATGATTACAAAATATAATAAATAGGCTTAGGTCTAAATCATGGGTCTATTTCATCTAAACCACACTTTCTTCCAGACATCTGCACAAAAACCATTATTTATTGGTTATTAAATTTTATAAACAAGTGTAAATTAAAAAAATCTTGACATAAAATATAGCCAAAAGAAAAAGAAAAAAACACAAATCGAAAAAGGATATATTGAAACTGAAAGGGACTAAGAAACATTGCAAAATAGTCCTTTTCCAAACTACTGAAATAGCTACAAAATAAAAGATATTTTGAGAGAAACACGAGCTATTGAAAAGTCACTCTTTTGCCATGTTGAAACTTTGAATCTGTTGATAATGAACCACTGTTGCTGTTGTCTGCGCGCATCAAAGGATTGAGTGACGCATCTTGACTGGTACTGGTAGCTGCTGAGTGATCTCTGTTCTCTCTTTGGCCTCTGTCCGCTGCTGAACTTTCCTGACTAGACCTCATCTCAGAAATAGAGCGAGAAATGTCTCTTGTTGTAGCGGAAGCACCAGTTTGACTGGGAGGTTTGGCACTCTTGGAAGGTGCTGGTGTAGAATCACCAAAACTCCCAAACTGTTTGTCCCCACCACTGGCAACATCAGCAGCCGCTGACGCTGAAGTCTGCCCAAATTTCTCTAGTCCCCATTTTTTATTTTTCAGCTCCTGCTGAAGCTGAGTGACTTGCTCAGCAAGGGCAGTGAAATCTGGCCCGAGGCGGCGAAACGCATGAAGGGATTGGCTGGTTGCAGAAAGTTCTCTCTTTGCTTGGTTGGTTGCAGAGTCCAGATGGTTGCTAAGAAAGATTTAAAACAAAGGGTAGAACCATAAGTCATATTATAAGTAGATATAATTCATTTATGCAGCATTGCTTGAAAAATTCAGCAAGTTCAATTTTTATTAGAAGAAGCAAAGCAAATCTTTCATGAGATTATGTCCTCTAGATTTCCTCAACACCCTTAAAATGAGCTATGGGCTTTGTCCATAACGATAAAACTGAGGATGTTCATCCCCAATCCATCCTTAAATATAGCTCCTTGCCATGTGAGTTATCTTACGCTTTGACCTGCTATCTCAGAAAATACTGCGAAACACGATTAAACTATGACTACTAATTCTACAACAAAAGATTAAATACAAATCTGCATAATCACATCACATTTTGTATCCAAATTATTACAAAGAAGACCAGAAATAAGATGCCCTATACAAGAGTGGCATTTTACTTGAACTAGGCAGAGGGGCAAGCAGCAGTGATGATTGTGGCCTTCATTGAAGCGATAACTATGACTACAGTACTCGAAATGCATATTTTAAAGATGAAATACATCAAATGGAGGATTGAAAATAATATGGTCATCAATTTAGCTATTATAATGTTTCTTTGCCTATAGCAACTTTGAAATAGAAAGAATAAATGTAATTTTTTTCCAATAATAAAAGACGTATTTAACTGGATAGTTATGTAATTACCACACTCAATTATAATTAACTTCTTTGAGAAATAAAGTTTTTAAAAATGAAAACAGTTAAACGTTGCACTTAAAAATATCCACACACATACTATTCCAAAATCTCAACAAAAAGGGCCAGAAACTTAGTTTTCTTTAATAATAATATAAAAATAAAATGTAACACTATCAATTATTAGTGGTTCTGTTCAATGACGATCAACAGATAATGAGATAAAACACATAGTTTTGTTGAATTTTGCCCATTAGCTAGGATCAAACTGGGGTAAAACAGCGCATGCCTGGCCTGAGTGACGGGTGTCTCTTAGGAGGCGATCAACGAAATTACACAGAATCGCTTTTTTCGTAGCACCGTGTGTAGAGACTCAAATTAAAGACAAATTTATATATATGTATACTCTTTTCTCAAACTTTATGAATTGTAGAGTCTTAGGAGAATATGTGTATCTTGAGCTAAGGTGACAAAAAGATTTGCTTTACACTGCCAAAGATAACTTGTAGACATTGGACAAGACATACATGATATAAAAAAAATTAATCTTCAGGTCATCAAAGTTCTGTACCTGACAGCTTTGAGGGCCTTCACTGACTCCACTGTGTAGGTATCACACAAAACTTGCATTTTGGCTAGTCTGAAGAAAAGAGAGATTCATCAGATAATATGACATTATTGCTGATTCAGATGAGAGAGGTGTCCATTTTTAGCAGACTCACAACAACACAAGGAATCAAAGAACAAAAACCAACAGGTTTTTTTCTGCAATGTTTTTCCTAAAAAAACATGTGAACATTCTCATTTAAGGAGTTTACTATTATATTAATATCTGTTAAAAAGCCCATTTTTATTAAATTTGACAGAGACATGTTTGTTGATGCTTTGCTGAAGGTAGCAGGCCATGCAACCAGATCAAGATGATTGAACTCTGGTACTTTCACAATCAACAAGAGTAGCAGGGTTCAGTCATTTTGGTCTCCAAAAAGAACCAATAGCTTGATTTTTACTTCAGTTGATATTTTTCAATCATACATCTTGAAGATCAACTTAGTCATGCTGAACCGAGTTCTGAAAACTAAATTTAGCAGTTTCTGTGTGAAGATGGCGTTAAATTTGTAGGTTGATTTTTGTGTAATGTAGATTGGTTTTAAAAATTTAATCAATTAGGGCTTGTCGCATATCTTGGCGGAAAATGAAATAATAAAAAAGAGAAGAAGTAGAAAAAAGAAGGAAAAGAAGAAGAAGAAGAAGAAGAAGAAGAAGAAGAAGAAGAAGAAGAAGAAGAAGAAGAAGAAGAAGAAGAAGAAGAAGAAGAAGAAGGAAAGAAAGAATTAAGAAAAAAAATGAGGGATAAAAAAACAATTTTTTGATACCATACATGTATCTATACAGAACTAACAAGAGTCAAAAAAGCAAATCTTATAATATAACCCTGGAGCTGAATAAAAAAAAACAAAAAAAAAAAACATTTTGATGGCTGATGCGGCTTCTTATAGAGGTTGCGAGTTTGATCTGTGCTTATGGGTCCCATAAATGTATAGGATCTTACTGGCCACCTAGGATTAGGTTAACTAGAAGAAGAAAAGTTTGCTTGCCCTGAACAAAGATTACTCGATATGGACATGAAAAAAACAACAGCTGAAGCACCCTACCTGATCTTGAGACAGGTCACCTTACACCAAGCCCTCAGGTGTTCCACAGTAATCGTGTCAGTCTCTGCCTGACTGCCACACTTAAAGTCCTTAATCAGCGTCTCCATTATAGACAGACATTCTAGAAGTTTCTTTTAGGGGGATGAGTGATGACAGGGTAAAAAAAAGGGTTATTTGAAAATATGAATATTGGACCCAAAGTGTAAAATGAAAAGTACATTGTGAAGGACAAGGTTGCTTTTTCTTGCACAGTAACGGCTATATTATGCCCATAATGTCCTTGGTTAATACATTACACTAGTAGCGACACTATATTAAAAAAAATGTTGCATAAAAAGGTTGGTTAAACGTGAAAGGTATATACAGCAGTTTAAAAGATCACATATATGATTATCACAGTGAAATTTTATAATACATATCAATGTCCTTCAAAAACCTCAGAATTCGCTGAGGACTAAAATAAGTAAATATGCTCTGTAGTTGTTTGGAAGCCAGGTGCAGATCTCTCTCTGTGAAAAAGCAGACAGGCAACCAGAATGTAACTTATGGATAATTGACAGTTGCAGGTATGAGACTGTGAAGGCTCTTCAAGTTTCAGTAGGTTGGCGTGGGTAAGATGAGAATGTCCCAGTGTACTTGATCAAGTACCACCTGGTCTCATCTTCTAGCCTGAGACAGTCCCGTCGAGTGAGTTTAATGTAGTTGGAGACAGTGTAGTTTGTTGTTTGGCAGGTAATTCCATTGCGCTTTCCCGTTTGTCTTATAAACATCTGTATAATTGGCTTTGCATTTGGTGCAGGTATCTGTACTTGGGTAAGTTAAAGGTTAGAGCCTGATCTTGGCAAGCTCATCAGCCATTTCATTTCCCTCAATTCCAACGTGGCTGGGGATCCAGAAAAGAGTAATTTTCTTATCATTTTGCTGCAGTTCATGGATTTTTCTCAATGTGTAAACATTTTTTTTTCAAGTTTGCCTCTCCAACAACCTTCACCGTGGAAAGCCAGTCAGAGAAGACTAAGAAATTGTCTTTTCTTGAGGTGGATACTGTGTCCAGTGCCATGCACAGGGCAATAGCCTTCACAGTGTATATTGACGCCCTCGCACTCTCCCCTCAGCATTTATCTGAGAAGACGAGTGGCAGGCAGCTCTGCCCCAATGAGGGTCTCATCCTTAGTGGACCCGTCAATGAAAAGTAAATTTGAATTATTTTCTACTTATTCAAAATTTGCTCTATATAATCCTGGAGAGCTGTCAGGTCGAGAATGCTCTTGGCAGCATTCTGGGGGGGATTCCCAGAAATTTGTTTTCTTCAAAAGAAGCTGCTGAAAACGTATTCCGAAAGAGGTGGAATTTTTTAACATAACTTCGGTGGAAAACAGGGTGAAAAGCAGGAATGCCAAGGTGAGATTTTAGCAATGTAAAGGCTTCCTAGCAGAGAGGTGCGAAAGACTCAGAGGCTGAGATGCAGTCCTAGGTAGTGTATAGTGTCTAGCATTTTATATAAGATGATCTGACAGAGCCAAATTTTAAAAGTTTTACAGTGAAGATCTACACTTTTCAAAACCCACAGTCACCTAAAAAAAAACTAAGACAAAAAAAAAATGTTTTTGACAAAAAATGTCCACAAAACAACACTAATAAAGTTTAAGAATAAAATAGGAAAAAGGAAATGAAATATCCAGCTTTCCAACTTTTTACTGAGCCTTTACGCAAAAATAATGTACAATGAGAGGCAAATCACCTTAAAATAATTCCAGAACTGTTTGTCTCTCTGCTGTCTGGTCTGTTGTAGGAGTGTCTTCTCTTTGGACAAGATAGACTTCCTCTCCTTCACGTGTTCAGGCAAGGACAAGGCTTTAGGGGTCACTTGTTCCTCTGACAATGGTGCCAGACCTGGATAAACATCAGCACAGAAAAATGACTTTATTCCTTTGCCACTTAGTCTTACAACAAACAAAATATACTCTGATAGAGGTCTCAGACTTGGACAAGTATCATCACAGGTACGTTTTGCCTGGTCTTTTGTCACTTAAGTCTTTTCAATAGTGCTTGACATAGATCTTACACAGGTAGCACATATAATCAGACTACACTCGGGTGACAAATGGGCCAAAATCATAGAACTAGCACAGCACAGCCCAATTTGGAGAAAGCCCATATTGTGAAAGCTTCTCAAAGGTGGCAGACAAAGGACCAGGAGATACTAAAAATTAACTAGTCTTTTCACTAAACACATTATACCAAAGCTTTAGATCTGAAAAATCCATGCTCTTGTTTTAGAAGAAAAAAAAATCTTTCATTTTAAAATTTAAATGTAAAACTTTTGCCCAGCCAATTGTTATCGTTATAGAACAGACAGATGGTGGATCAGTGTCATTTTGGTCTATCTCAGAATCTGTCAAATAGACCATTATTTAGCAAAGTGAGGACAAAGCCACATTGATAACACAATGGTCTATCTCAAAATCAGTGGTTTGAAAAAAACTTGAAGATTGTATTATTTTGTTTATTGAATGTAGATCATTTTAAAAATTTGGCCCAGCTGGTATTTACCCTTATAGAACAGATAGCTATGGAATTATTCAAAGATTCTTTTGGTACGTCAGTATTTTTTAGTGTACTGTGAGATAGAAAATTATGTTAGCACTGTGCATTTTATTTGACATAAGTCACTAGGTTCATAAATTGGTCTGCAGACAAGACATTCTCTAGAGATCTCTCTCCCTCTCTCCGGGTTCATCATATACAGCGCCTGAAGAGAAAAGTTTCTGCAAATCAAATATAGCAATATGCTGTTTGAAATTGAAGATATTTACAGATTTTGGTTTAATATGTTCTTGACAGGTGTGTTTTGAAACAAGTTCTAGTGGTCCTCATCACTTTTACATAAACTGGGACAGACCAAACTTACTGTTTGAAGTATCAAAGTATGCATATAAATCTTCACACTTTTGAAGAAGCCTTTCTTCAACTCTTGGGATCACAACTTGCATCAGAACAGGCAAACGCTGGGAAATAAAAAAACAACAACAAAAACATGAGATGCTACAAAAATTATAGTGACCCAGTGAAAATATCCATTCCGATGAGTAAATCTTTAAAGGAAGTTAAAATGAATTAATAAGCATTTTCTTGTTTAAAGAGCCTTGTAGCAACTTAGAATGAGTCAAGGTTTTAGAAGGAAGATCGAAGTAAGAGCATGGGTGGTATAAGTTGAAATTTTAATTCCAGAAAGGGCATGGATTTTTAAAGAATGAAAAAAAAAATGATTTAAAACACTGTAGAGCAACACAATGTCTAAAATGTGAGACCCAGCATACATTTTATACTTATTTCTATTCAAAACTTTTCTGCTGCTTTTACTCAATCAGTTACAACTATCACTATAATAATTACTAGGTTTTATATAATACTAGGAAACCAATAAAATGAAATTCATAAGGAATAGAAATACTCTATATGGACCAACAAATATGTTAATTATATTTTACTACAAATTTAATAAGGATCACAAATTTGGAGATCGGAGAGGGTCTTGGAGCTGTTATCTTAATACTATTATACTACTCTCTTCCTTCAATATATTTCTATAATAATTTTTGGCTACAGGAAAATCTCCGTTGCAAGACTATTCTCTGCCACAATTGTTTTTCCAGAAGTAAACTGGTTTTCATTTAAAATCCTTAAATCAAATCGCTAAAGTAAAAATTCATTTTGAGTGATAAAAAACAGGTAACTGTTGGTTTCCTCATGCCTGGCGTATGTTGAGGGGTTGTAATTGATATACCTTGTTCATAGGATTGTGTTTGACCAAGTCATCCTCAGTGAGGCCAAACAGAGTAGACTCTGAAGTTGCGCTGGGGTTGAAGTGCAGGTAGTCAAAGAGGCTGGCGTATGCAAGGCTTTTGGACAGAGCATCCTTCAACTGGCATGCATGAGATTTAAGGTAGAGTATTATAAGTCTCAGCTTTATTATACTATGGTGTGGAATGTCCAGTCTCTAATTAAACAAATACATTGGAAAAATAATGCTCCATGTATATGTCTATAATCAGATACATAAATGTTCATCCAATGATAGGCGTGTATCCTAGATATAATTTTTTTTTTGTTTCTTGAATAAAATTTTGTCGAATCACACGATGGTAAATTAGTTTATATTTTAGTATTGGTTATTGTAATGAAACATGAAATTGTTTTCATGATGGGGCCCTTTGCATGTTGCAGTATTACAAGTCTTATAAAAACAACTCTTAATAAATATAATTCAAAGCTCATATAAATTTTACTTACAAGTTTTTTCTTAGATGCAGTTAGTCTTTGACTGAAAACAAAAAGCATATGTACAACTTTCACCAGCCAAAATCTTGAAGTTACCTTGTGCTCCTCACTGTTTAAAGTGTTCTCCTGACCTCGCACGGCCAAATCTGCCGACAGTTCCTGTAGCTCTGAGTAAATGATTTTGTTTTTTAAGTATTCAGAGCGAGCCTTTGCCAAATTTCTCTGTGCCTGCAAGACAGTATGATAACATATTAAAATACTGATTAAAAAAAATACTGTACAGTAATTAAAATGTTATAAATACAGAACCTAATTTTTCCCCCCAAAGTTTTTCATCATAGAAAGACATTTATTTTTCTTAAAGTTTTATATATTACCATCTTTTTTTGAAGACTGAAAACAAAAAACATGAATTTCATTTTACTCCATTGAACAAAAATAAAAATTGCATATATTTCAAAGCAAACTGTACGTGCCTTTATTGTTTATTTCTTTCAGTTCCAAAATGTTATGGATGATCTTAGGAATTTATAAGGGGAATCACTTAAATACCATACCTCATCAAAAGCGTTATGTATTTTTGGACTTGCTCCATCATCAGATAGCTTGTCTTTGATGCGTGAAAGAAGATTCCCAAAACCTGGATAGGTTTTTGTTAGCTCTGTGTCCATTTCGCACTGAAACATATTGTTACACCTGAGGAGATAATATTTTCAAAAGTACCATGTCCTAATATACATATTTAAATCAGTTTTGATAAAGATCTCAATGAAAGTTTGATTTCATCAGTTAAAGGTAAATAAATACGTCTTCACTGGGTAAGAAGGATGGTATACTTCAAAGTATATTATAAATATAAATATGCTATATTTGACATTTTTGAGTGTGTTAATATTCTTGGCTGAATCAAACATTACTGAGGTCTGTTGTTGGAGCGCCACCCCCCTCCCCTCCCCTCGTCCCCCTCTGGGTGATGCGTTTCTCCTAGGTAGTGGTTTGCTCAGTGTCATAATGTGACTGACCAAGTTTCAGGTACACCCCACTTTGAGTACTCCTAACAACTGCGGTCCTGGCTCTCTTAACATGGCGGCCATTACCAGTATAGCGAGCAAGAAAAATAGATTGATATATAAGTCAACTAAGGTCACAAAAATTAAATGCCTCCAGCAACATAAGTTCCTGATAATTATTGAATAAGATTTCTTCAATTTCTTTATAAATAATGAATTATTCTTTACTCTCGACCCAATTACTTTGCCCTCTATATCGGATACGGTCGACATAGAGACGGACCGCAGTGGGTTTAGGAATATGCCACTTTGGAGTCCTGTCACCGTTCGTGAGACCTAGGAGACGTTGCAGTCACACCTAGGCGTGGGGATGGCTACAGGGGTGCCATACTGGCTATCATCCAAGCCAAGGTATTTTAAGACTTTTTATGTTGACCCAGTCTGAAAGAAAAAGATATAGAATCTAGACCTAGATCTACACATCTAGGGCTAGATTCTAGTCTCCTGAAACTTCCAGATCCAAACCCTGGAGTTTGAAACCTTGAAAATAACTAAATCTCATGAACTGACTTTATTGGTGACAGTGTGCCATGAGTAGGCTGTGAGTTGTGTTAGACTTTTTCTAGATACCTTAGCCTAGAGAACTGTGTTGCCAGGGAGTTGGGTGTGAGTGAAACTCTTTTCAGGGGCTGTAGATTTAGATTCTAGATCTAAGCTTTAGACTTAGTCAGTCTTGGACTTCTTAATATCTACCTTGGTTTACGGGATTGCCTTGGCTGCTCATCGAGCATAGATCTATACCTTTATACTACTTCTTCTGTTGTTACTTTTTGCTCTCTCGGCCCTGCTATCCAATACGTTTACCCTAACTCTAATAGGTCCGAATCGCAATATAGAATAAATGTCGCCGCGGGAACCCAGAACTTGGAAACTCAAAATAATAACGGCAATTCCTTAGTTTCAATTTGGTTTGTTTTTCTTGAGTCAAAACGATTCTTGTGATAAAAGAGCTCTCTTAGAGGCAGGTGCAAAACAATTCGCGATTTATTTTTCTTCTTCTCCACTCTCACAGATGTTACGGCTAGTTGAGAGAAAGAGAGATAAGGAGATGGGGGGGGGGGGGGGGGGGAGAGAAAGAGAGGGAGGATAGACCCCCCTCCTCTAGATCTCCCTCTCTCCCTCTCTCTGCGCTTAACGTCTCATAGTCTTTTTTTTTTTTTTAATAATTTGGATTTGAGACCTCACTACTTGCTGATAATAATAATTCAATGTCTCATGATAATGTGCAAAGTAAAATAAATATTTTCTGATCAACATTGGGTAGGATTTTATGTACTTTATCCTTGACTGTTTATTTTGACATTATGCTAGCACGGTAGGCCTACGTAGCATTAAAAAAAGGTGAACTAATTTGTGTTAGAATGACTTGTCTGTTAGGTTCATTATACTTTGGCTGGTTCAGTAAATCGGGCTTTACATCATTATTTGCAGTTCAATTACCACGATTTATCTTGCAGGAACTTGTCTATTGAATAGTTTTTTGTCTCATCTCGACACGAAGCTCTGTGGATAGAGATCTACGGTCCATGGGACCAGTCTAGAATCTTAATCTAAGATTGAGGCTGATTCTTCTCTGAATTTAAAGTTGGAGATTTTTAGTAGCCAACATAATAGTCTAGCATAGCTCACCAACTTCTGCCACACGCTGGCACCCTATTAACAGGAATGGTGGTAAGAATGTCTATAATGTTTTGAAGAACAAAAACCACTAAACCAGACTCTCTTCCTATAATTCCACGGATACATTGGCATTGAAAGTAAAGATTATTAGTTTTTAAATGATAGGAACACGACATGATTATTAATTATTTCTATTTTGAAGTAATAATTATTGTGGTTATAAATGTGAACAATAACAACAGCAACAACAACAACAACAACAACAACAACAACAACAACAACAACATCATCATCATCATCATCACACATCATCATCATCATCATCATCATCATCAACAACAACAACAACAACAACAACAACAACAACAACAACAACAACAACAACAACAACAACAACAACAACTTATTAATTCGAAAAAAAAAACTTCCAATCATAATATCCTGCAAGATTGTTCTCCGCGTATTTATTTTCCAAATACCAGTCATCAATAATTTTACTTTTAGAAACATTCTGCTTGTCAAATCCCCATTTTTGAGGAGCACTTATTTATTTTTTCAATAGTTCATTACATTTTACTTCAAAATTTCCTGTGATTCACTTAGAGATTCATAATTCGAGTTCTAAGTTTGATATGGTGCTTTTCTTTTCTCGTCCAAATCCACATATAACTGATCTTCTTTCTGAAAAAGAAAGAAAAAAAAATTATGCTCAGCAGCTTGAGTCATATATATGACTTCTGGGATTGAAGCTAACTAAGGTGGATCCCTAGTTTTGTCTCCATCATGCAACTGGGCGTTGGAGTTGTGGGGGCGGGGATTGTGGGCTTGTCGACTGCTATTAACATCCAGAGGCTGATCAAGCACTCCCAAGTCACAGTGGTTGCCGACAGCTTTGGCGCGGACAATCTGAAAGAAGATGGGACTGTTCTCTTTCTCCCGGTGCCGTCGCGAGTCCGGGGCCTGGACCCTGTGACAGTCAGGTGAATATCTGGAACTCTTTTTTTTTTTACCATCATGTCAACTTTTATTTACTTTTTGAAAAATCAAATCACATTCTTCGCTCATCCTGCACTGAGAAAATTCAACACGGAGGCTTACCAATTGGTGAGAGAAATGTGGGAAGGTGACTCAGTTCTATTCTCGAATTATTATAGATATCACTGCAGTTTTATATAAAAAAAAAATTTTAAAATGTACATCTAACTAAAAGTGTTTTTATCATTTTAACATGAGAAGTGCCATGTTTCGTTTATGTGCAATCTTTATCCCATCTATTTTCTAATTCTAATGTTCAAAGCTTTCAACCGCAAATACTGAAATCCCTTTGAACTTATCCAACGAATTTTTGATTCTTCTGTAGTCAAAGCCCCAATGGCTCACCGTCTGCAGATGTCCATTTTAAAATCCTCCTAGGTTTCCAGAATAACTAGCGATGGGAAGCATTAACAATTAATGCAACTTCTTTATAATCATGCTCGCACCGATGGATTTTAGAAACAAATAATTCGCTACAAAATCTTTGGCCCTACATTGTAAAACCATCTCAATATTCTGCTTTTTCTTTTTGCCTTAGTGAGTGGCTTGTGGACAGTTACAAACACCATAACAAGATGGCCGACTCCCCGGAAGGGTCAGAGTCAGGCCAGACGTTCATGTCCGGCGTCTGCTTCTACACGGACACTTCCGGCCAGCAGAACATCCCGCTGCAGAGCCTGGTGCGGAACTTCCACATCCTCACAGAGGAGGAGAAGACAACTCTCAACTACACCTGGGAGTAAGTCCATGTGCAGCTCAAATTTAAAGTGCAGCAAGACATCTTGGTAGGTAATGCTTTGAAGTTACTAGCAAGAGGTCCAAGTTCGAATTTCCGCCCCAGCTCGGTCTACATCATATCATGATTCTTTGGAAATAGTTTAAAACGAGGAGTATTCTGTAAATTGCCAAAGTACACATCAAATGGCAAGCACGATTTTCCAGTCATTCAGGGAGTCTTTTTATCTTTAAAAAAAAAAACTGTGTTTTTTTTAAATGGAATTTCACAAGCAGGGCAAGTAGATACTCGACTGAAGAACCGAAGTCGACACCGCATGTTAATTGATGCAAAACCTTCTTTATTTTGGTCAAATTTTGTTAGATTGGAAAAAACAAAAACAAAATCTGGTAGAGATTCATATAATTGTATTAAAAAACATTTCAAAGAAAGTTATATTTAACATTATTATCTTAAAACAAAAAACAAAAAGAAAAACAGAAAAGAATAAAAGAAAGAAAGTAGTAGTTAATGATCAATTCAATCTCAATACCTGTTCCATATATTGAACGGCTCTTTTTCTTTTCACTTTCTGCAGTCACGTGTGCTTCTTTGATACGGTAGCGGTTGACCAAGTGAAATATCTGCGGTGGCTGATGAAGGAGTCAGTTCGTATTTCCTCATTTTAAACCGTACACGTTCATAATTAATGCGTCAAACAACATAGTCGGATTAAATCCTTTTCATAACGTCTAAACTAATGCACGCTATTGGATTTGAGGGAAAAAAAAAGAGAAAAAAAGAAAGAAAGGGAGAGAGTGTGAGAGAGAGAGAGAGAGAGAGAGAGAGAGAGAGAGAGAGAGAGATGGAGACAGGAAGAGGAAAATGATGGGAGGGAAGTTCAGACTTAAAATCAGTCTTGCCTGTTTCTTTTTGTGATAAAGTAACTAATTGATACGAAGCAAATAACAATTGGCGCCGTGACATAACGGTAACCACTTGACCCTAACATCAATAGACTACGAGTTTGAATCCTGTCGCGGCTACACACAATGCTGAACCCTTTGGAAAAAAAAAGACTCTAGCCCTATTTTCACATGCCACTTTCATACAAAACGAATGAAATATTGTAAGTATGGTAGAATGAAAATATTGATCAAATTCATGTAGCTGCTTACATGTTATCAAACCAAAGAACAACAAAAGTAAAATTTAAATAAAAAACCAACAACAAAATGCCTCGCTTGGAAATCTTTTGTATGGAAAGAAGGCCCTGGGCGCCTCAAATTTTTATGTAATTAAGTTTTTCACTCATTCATTTATCTTTCTAAGAAATTTTTCATATACTATCTTGGGACTTCGTCTAGGAACTCCTTATTATGTTGCGAACTCTTGCCAATGATGGCCAAAGCATAGTCACCAGTTACATGTGTATTAATTATTATATAATGGCTGGTATCGCATTTTATTTACTGTGCTATGATCTCTTCCCGCTCCCAGATTTCGAGAGAACGGAGGAAAACTGGTGTACAGAACTGTAAATGCACTCCAAGAGGTTTGAGTCTGAATTTGAGTTTGTTGCTTAGCGTTATTTGCCAGAACTATAAGCTGTTATTTGGACGGATCTCAATAGTAACGTCTAACATTTTTACGTCTTGCCACACAGAGACAGTGTGGGCACACCATGACTTTCAGCCGGTGCCATTATACTGACACCACATAGGTCTATTGATAGACATCTGTGACTGACACCGATCCAAATAGTAGGGTATGAACAAGAGCGGGTTTAGATCCAGGGACCTCCCGACGGAAAGACCAACGCTCTTCCGCTTGCGGCAGTTTGCTGGGCCGGCAAGACGTGTGTGCACAAAACTTGTGTTCTGACCTGGGCTTACCTTACAGTTTGATCAACCATTTTTTGGACAGATTCAGATGGAGAAAAGTTGTCTCCTGTCTCCTAGTTTAGCGTCTCCTTGGTCTCAACAAGCATCTGATATAGTGACAGGGCTCTAGCTCGGGTTGGTTGGTTGGTTGGGTTGGTTTTCCAACAGCAGCACTATATAGGCTATAACAGGACGGGCTATATAGGCTATATTGTGGACGGGCCCCAAGACGGACGTCTGACAATTTTATGTGCTGCCACACACGAGACAGGGCGGGGATACCATGACTCCTGTCTCAGCCGGTCACATTATACTGACACCGACCCAACCAGTAGGGAACGCAACAGCCAGGATTCCATTTCGGTACCTTTTGCGTCGGAAGCCGATGTTCTACCCCTAGACCACCCTAGCTCGGGATACCCGGACTGAAACCTCTACCCAGCCAGTCGGGACTGAGTTTGGCCCATAGGGATTCGAACCCCCGGGCCTCCTGCATCGGAGGCAGACGTTTTAACCCCAGCGCCATCACACTATCTTTGAAATTTTCTTTCCTTACTAAAACAGAATAGAACAACGATCTAAATATCTTAGCACTGTTCAAAAATTTTGGTCAAACTCTCATCGTTACAAACTTCGTTTCGTTTTAATGTCTCGACGTTCGAATGTTTTGATAATAGTACTGTGCCAGTGAATCTCATTTTAAGATGTACTGACGGTCTTGATAAAATAAAGTATACTCTACATGTGAATAATAGCATCATCGTTTTCAAAGTTGTACCATTAGTCTGAACGTATTCATAGGCTACAGGCCTACTGTAGGCCTACAAGTGTTCACAATTCACAGCTTCAATGTGAGAATGATTCGATAGATGCACCAAATGTCTTACATCATTCCCGGTGTGCTATTCGCCAAAATGTATTCAAAATTTTAACAATGTCTAATTATTATTCACTGCAGTTATAAAGTAGATCTTGATTCATGCAATAGTAGTGATGTCTCAATTTATTCACAGTTGTGCACTGAGCCCTAAATACTGCATTATTTTTCAGTTTGCGCTTTCAATGTTTTTACAGTTGTACAAACACAGTCTAAATGTATTCGCAGTCACACTATGAGTCTCAATGCATTCACTGTTGCACTATAAATCTAAATATATCCACTTTTGCACCATAAGACTAAACGTCATCACAGTTGTACGGTACTATAAGCGTAATTATATGAACAGCTGCACTATGAGTCTAAATGTATTCAAATTTGCACTATGAGTCTAAATTTCATCACAGTTGTACTATAAATCTCAAATATTGAATTTTCAATTGAACCGCTGTATTATAAGTGTAATGTTTTCATCATTGTACTATTATAATTCACTGTTCCGCTTAATGTATTCACAGTTGCGCTATAAATCTAAAAACATCTCAATGCTTTGTGTACAGTTGTTTGTACTTCTAAATGTATTTACAGTTGTACTATGAGTCTAAATGTATTTACAGTTGTACTATGAGTCTAAATGTATTTACAGTTGTACTATGAGTCTAAATGTATGAGTCTAAATGTATTTACAGTTGTACTATGAGTCTAAATGTATTTACAGTTGTACTATGAGTCTAAATGTATTTACAGTTGTACTATGAGTCTAAATGTATTTACAGTTGTACTATGAGTCTAAATATATTAACAGTTGTACTATGAGTCTAAATGTATTCCTACTTGTACTATTAGTGTAAAATTATGTATTCATCGTTGCTCGGCAACGCCTGCCTGTCTCTCCAGCTGTACGGGATGTTTGATGTCGTGGTGAACTGCACCGGACGACGCACGCGAGAGGTGCTTGTGGATCCGTACTTTACTCTCTGTGTCTCCCGCACCGTGCAAGTACGTGCACACACTCAGTAGTTTCGCTACGAAATTACACATACGCTTACATATAGTACGCATAACATAGAATCTTACTTTTGTTCTTAATGTTTTCAAAATTTTCGTGCGCAGAGGACAAGATAATTAAGGAAGTGTGTATAAATTTTACAGACCATAATAAAACAATAAGTCACTGGGTGAAGATGGTTGGATGACTTTCGATTCTACTAAGTGCTATCAGCTATGATCCTGCAGAAGTCAAACTTAGGACTCTTTTTTTTTTATTAAGACTACGCTCAAGAATGAAATGAACACAACAGCAAGGCCTAGAAAAAATAAAAATAACACATTCATTTTCACGGTTCAGGCGGCATCCAGCAGGCCTACTCTAGGCCGCATTGGAAACTCAGGAATCACTGCACTCAAAGAAAGTCAGATAATTCTTTAGTGTCAATAAATAGACACGTAATCCACGAAAGCCTGACTCCCCTTTGATTGTGAATTCCGCCCAGGTTGAAAGGCACCTTCATAAGAAGTTCATCCTCGATGACCATTTCTCCATGATTCCTCAGTGAGCACACACACCGATGTTTGACTCAACATCAAACTTAGTTTGGTTGTCTTTGTTTCAACATATTACCCAGTTTGGTTAAAGTTTTTTTTTACAAGTTATAAAGTTTTGTTACCTCTTTTCTGACTCGTTCGGGTTGGTTACCTTTGTTTTTCAAAAAATCAATCTGTTTGGTTAGTTTTTTTTCAAACTATTACTATTTTTTTTCAAAGAACTAGTTGAAAATCCACCAATTTGCGGAAGTAAAAGTTTAAACCAATACCCATGTTGGCATTGATGTTATGTTAACAGAAAATGGTTGACCAAGTGCTGTATTGTCATTATTTGGGGTAGTTTGCAGTGTAACTGTACACGCTGCCTGACTGATATCAGGTGGAAGCGTTAGTGGTGATGTAGATCTAATCAAATGCGTGTGGCTCTATCTTCTTTTCGTGGTGATGTAGCAGATCTAAAACTGTGTCTACGTTGTGAAGATCTAGAGCTTTGTCTGTTTTCACTTTGTCGTAGATCTAGATCTAGATTTCAACCAGTATCAGTAGGCCTGGATATGGATGGTTGATCAAGTTTTTGTTTGTGATTGTGTGGTTGGGGGAATTGATTTTGATTGAGTGTTGAGTATTCGGATCGTCTTAAACGATGAAATGGTAACACAGCTAGAGTGCAAAAAAATTAACTTAACGTGATCTGTCGAATCTAGTGTCATGGTAAGTAAATTTGCCCCATGCGACATGATCAATAACAAAAGGTTAGGTAATGAAGTAGATCAGGTCTTTACGTTTTTTAGCAAATCAATCAAATGCGACCAAAATCTACTTTTCTTCTGACACTTTATTGCAATATCTATGCAAATATCTAAATATCTTGGTTCTGTTATATAAAAAAAGACTGCAGTTTTATATATAGTCATGCGGTTTAAAAAGAATTATATAGAGACAAATGGTAAACTGAGAAATTCTAAAACGACCTTCAATCAGAATATGACCTTGACCTGACCTTGACCTCTGTTGCGCAGCGTCAACACTCACCGCTGGGACCTGACCTGGAGCAGGGAACCGAAGGCCACAGACATCATCCTGGATGACACCAACGGCAAGTTCTTGCTGCACCTCGCCAAGGCCAAGAGGCCCGAGCTAGAGGTTGGTCAACATAACAGCTTAGACTCCCGACTAACGGTAGCTTTTACTTTTGTAAAGTAGTCAGAGTTCTGAGGTAATAACATTAATGTACTTCCTACCGCTCGTGGTTAGGTAGACCCAAACGAGTGGTCGGCCAGACACAGGCTAAGGTTCAGGCATAACTTAAGCAAATCAGGAGTCAGTCCGGGAAACATTTGTAGTTTCCTCGGAAAAAGAAAGAATTCGGGGAGCCCACAATGAGCACTACATTTTTTTATATATAGATTACTCATTTTTGTTTGTTACCTTTGCTTCAACGTGTTATCTTACACTTACATTTTTTTCTGAAAGCTCGTATACCCGCTACATTATATTGTATATTTATGGTACACTAATAAAGTAACGAGGCAATTTAAAAAGTTATTAAAACTCGGACAATTCCTTTTCTAAAAAACAAACAAGCAAAAAAAAGAGGAGAGGATCCAAGTCACAATGAAATGGTAACATAGTTAGAGTGCTGTGGTGTACGACAGGTAGGGACATATTCATGATTAGTTGGGTGTGCCCTGAATGCCTGCATCCTTAGTTTGTAACATATCAGGGCCCCCAAGGGTTGGTGCAGGTCTGTCGTCTAGCATTGGGCTAAAACACCACAGTGCAAACAAAATTAACTTAACGTGATCTTTCGAATCTACTGTCATGGTAAGTAAATTGACCCCATGCGACATGATCAATAACAAAAGGTTTTATTATCTCATAATAAAAAAAAGATAATGAAGTACATCAGGTCTCTAAGTTTTTCTGCAAATCAATTATAATTATGTGACCTAAATCTACTTTTCTTCTGACACTTTATCACAATGCGTATGCAAATGTCTGAATGTTTTGGTTCTGTTATATAAAAAAAGACTGCAGTTTCGGCTGAGGTGTGATAGCCATTAAAAAAATTGATATAGACATGTGCTTTAAAAAGAGTTATATAGAGACAAATGGTAATATAATAATAATAATAATAATAATAATAATAATAATAATAATAATAATAATAATAATAATAATAATAATAGTAATGATACTACTACTAATAATAAAAAAAATAATAATAATAACAATGACGATGACAGTGACGATGTCGATGACAATAACGATGATGACGATGCCGATAACGACGATGACGACGACGACGACCACGACGACGACCACGAGTTATTGATAGATGATGATGATCGATGATTGATAGATGATGATGACAGATGATGACAGATGATGATGATCAATGATGATGTTCGATGATGATAGATGATGATGGTTTATGATTATGATAGATGATGAAGATTGATGATAATGATAGATATATATTTATGATAACGATAGATGATGCTTGATAATAATGATTATGATAGATGATAATGATAGATGATAATGATAGATGATAATGATAGATGATAATAATAGATGATAATGATATGATGCTGATGCTGATGCTGATGATGATGATGATTCATGATAGAGAATGATTGGTGATAATGATAGATGGTAATTAATAAAAATGATAGATGCTGATTGATTATGATGCTAATGGTAGATGAAAATGACAGATAATGATAGATGATAATGATAGATGATATGATGATGATGATTGATGATAAATGATGATTGATGATAATGATAGATGGTGATTAATAATAATGATAGATGGTGAATAATGATAATGATAACGGTAGATGATAATGATAGATAATAAATGATTATCAGGATGATAATTATTAAAAAAAAAAAATCATTATTATCATCATCGTCGTTTAAAATGGAATGAAACTCTCCTGAAAACGCCGTTGTCAATCTAGGGTCTTAGGGACAAGCTAAAGACTAGTCTGAATATAACGAATAAGAAGGCCCACGACAAGGTGTATGCTACCGTGACTTTGTGCTTCGACCCCTAGTGTTTTGTTGTTTTCCAAACTGCTATCACGTGTGTTACGGGGGCGAACTAGTTCATATAATAGAGCGTTGGTTTCACAATCGGGAGTTCCGTGGTTCGAAACCCACGATCGGTCAAACAATGAATTGTCAAATTTCGTCTTTTACTGATTGGATCGGTGACGGTACAATGTGAACAGCTAAGATAGGATTTGGATGGTAAGTAACTAACCCCACACCGAAAGAACCGCCGATGTTCATCTTGTGTTTCTTGCCTTTTCACATTGAGTGCATCTCCTGCACTCCCCAGGTGGTGCACAATGTGGGTCACGGCCACGACACCATCACCCTGGCTGGGGCACGGGGGGCGTTCGCCGCTCACCTGGTTATGTTCGATGATGATGATAGATGATGATAGGTTGATGATTATGATAGATGATGATGATTCATGATAATGATAGATGATAAAGATTGATGATAATGATAGATGATTATTTATAATAACGATAGATGATGATTGATAATAATGATAATGATGGATGATAATGATAGATGATAATGATAGATGATAATGATAGATGATGTGATAATGCTGAGGTATGATAGATGATGATTGGTGATAATGATAGATGGTGATTAATAATAATGATATATGATGATTGATGATAATGCTAGATGATAATGATAGATGATGTGATAATGCTGAGGTATGATAGATGATGATTGGTGATAATGATAGATGGTGATTAATAATAATGATATA
This sequence comes from Elysia chlorotica, assembly GCA_003991915.1. Classification (NCBI taxonomy): domain Eukaryota; kingdom Metazoa; phylum Mollusca; class Gastropoda; family Plakobranchidae; genus Elysia; species Elysia chlorotica. The sequence goes on along the minus strand of RQTK01001160.1, from coordinate 82,197 downwards.
TGATGATTGATGATAATGCTAACTGTTGATGAAAATGATAGATGATAAAGATCGTTGGTTGGTTGGTTGGGTTGGTTTAACGTCCAAGAGCAGCACTATATAGACTATATTGTGAACGAGCCCCAAGACGGACGTCTGACAATTTGTATGTGCTGCCACACACGAGACAGGGCGGGGATACCATGACTCCTGTCTCAGCCGGTCACATTATACTGACACCGATCCAACCAGTAGGGAACGCAACAGCCAGGATTCGAACTCGAGACCTTTTGCGTCGGAAGCCGATGTTCTACCCCTAGACCACCGCGCTCCCCCTGTATGATAAAGACAGATGATAATGATATATGATAATGATGGGTGATAATGTTGATGGATGATTATCAGGATGATAGTTATTTTTAAAAAATCATCATCATCATAGTCTTTAAAAATGGAACGAAACTCTCCCAAAAACGCTTGAGACAGGATTATTGTTCTTACCCCACTCTTCTTTGCGCCCAGCGTCTCTGACGCACAGACACCGCGAGCTTGAGCTTGTACGCTGCTATGCTGCGAAAAGGGGCCGCCATTTTACTAAACCATTTTGTTTTATTAACAGATATACGTGACGCGAATCTAGAGATTGGCTTGACCAAAGCGCTAAAATTTCAAATGTTTCAATAACTAAGCTTTTTTATAAAATCGTTAATTTTAATCGTGATCTTCTTTTATTACTACCTGGACTAAATATACAATTTGGGTCTATATGTATAGGGGCATTTCAGAGAATATTATGTGTTAAAGAGTTTTAAACCGAGAGCCAGAAAAAAATGGATGGCGCTCGAAACAGACCAACACAGACCAAATTGCACCTCAGTGTCGCACTGCACAGGTTGTCGAGCCGACGTTGCAAGCTGTTATCCGAGGGCCAACATTCAATACATAAAAATCCACAAAAACAGATAGATGCATATTGTCTGTGACTGGCTAGAATGAATGAAGGACTTGGTGTGTTCACACACTTAACGTTCGTTGTCGATCTAGGGACTTAGGGAGACGGTAGTGGTAAGCTAAAGACTAGTGTGAATAATAAAGAATAAGAAGGCCGACGACGAGCTGTAAGCTACTGCGACTTTGTACTTACGGCCCCTAGTGGTTTTGTTCCGCACTGCTATTACGTGTGTTTCGGGGGCGAACTGGTTCAAGTAATAGAACGTTGGTTTCCCTATCAGGAGGTCCGCGGTTCGAAACCCACGATCGGTCAAAAAATGAATTGTCCGATTTCGTCTTTTACTGATTAGACCGATGATGGTACAATGTGAGCGACTAAGACACGATTTGTATGGTAAGTAACTGACCCACACTGAAAGAATCGCCGATGTTCATCTTGTGTTTCTTGCCTTTTCAAATTGAGTGTATCTCCTGCGCTCCCCAGGTGGTGCACAATGTGGGTCACGGCCACGACACCATCACCCTGGCCTGGGGCACGGGGGCGTTCGCCGCTCACCTGGTCCAGGACTGCCAGAGACTGGTCAAGCCGTTTGTGCCCATCTGGCGGCCCTTCGACCCCACATCGTGAGGCGCCCGGGTTTCATCGCTTCTCCCGACTGTACGGTGTCTTTCCAAATGGTAGGTTGGTAAAAAGGGAGAAAGTGGGTGAGATATCTGCTTTCGCCGTATAGGATCTCCGAGGGGAACCCAGGAGACTTTTTACGCAGAGAAGAAGGACATCTGCTTTGTTCATTTTTACTGTGTGCTTCACTTAACTCGTGATGCTTAGCGCACAACACATCGGTTTCTAGTGAACACTTAACCTCTCTCGTGAGCTATTGAGGATATTTGATGGACCTTAAACAACTCCACGAGGCACCAAGACACCACTGCACTCTCCCCTGCAACACTGCTCAGTTTATTTTTAAAAACTGTGAGTACCTTGAAATCTTGTTAAACTCAACGTAAGGAAGCTATCATGTGCATTGCAGCGGTTTCTTATGAACAGTCAGGCTTCCTCTGAACTGTCCGCAAAATGTGAAAGGTTATTTATTGCACCGGTTCAATGTGATCCACGTCACGAGCGAGATCATCACAATTTCTCTGGTCATTAAAGCTTATACCAGTCCTTTTCGAGAGAACGTTTAACTTATCTAAAATGACAATTATTTATATGTATAATTATATCCTCTACCATTCTTGAGTATTTTCTGCTTATGCACGAGTTTTGCAATATATTTCTATGAAAATAATTTCCTGTGACATTTATATCGGTTAGAAGATAGACCGCACTCTCTCCTTAATTACAGGCATATTAACCCTTTCCAAAATCATCCCACTGCCACGCCTTCGTCCTGTCGTATGATGTTTTATTTCAAACGCCAACCAGAAGAAGAGAAGTTCCAAATTTCTCAACTAAACTTCCCGAGACTTTCCATTCATATGAAAACGTATGAGGTAAATCAAGTAAATAAATTAACATATTACGTGTATACAATTAAAAAATAAAATTAAATTAATGACAGCTGGATAATGTCTTTTGTATCTTACTTATCATTGGTATATAATGTATTATGTATTCACGTTTGTGGTTGTTAATATTAACTTCACAACTAGTTCCATTATATAATGTATTATGTCGTCAGGTTTGTGGTTATTTATATTAAATTCACAGCTAGTTCCATGCCCTTGAGATCACTGTTGTGGTGGACAGCGTATGTATATGATTTTTTTTTATAAATTTTAACGTGCCTGGCAAAGACAGATACTCCAAACCAATAGAGGACTCTGATCGCCTCCGCCTGTTGGCGTGCAGTAATCACAGCATGGTGATCGCAAAGTGTACAGGAAATGAAGACATACCTTTGTTCAGGAGAATAGAGCCATAGCAGACTGATTTGATGTTAGGTAGACGTTTGTCGGCGAATGGAAAACGGCATAATTATGTAATAATGTTTATTGAAACAAGAAGATAAAGAAAGAAAAAGACAATTGAGGGGAGCAAGGGCTGTAGATGGAGGAATAGATAAAGATCCATAAATACATAATCATTATTTGTATGTGGATATAGATAGATGGAGAATAGATAGATAGATAGATAGATAGATAGATAGATAGATAGATAGATAGATAGATAGATAGATAGATAGAGAGATGGGAGAGGGAAAGAGAGAACAAAGCAAACGACAAACTATAATTTCTATCATTGAACATCACTCTTAGTATTACAACAGAAGATTGGTCCTCACACTAGCACGTTCAGGCAACGAGTGGAGAAGAATCCAATTCCCTAATGTTTCGCCCTTTTCCTTTCTAGGAATCGGTACCCGGTATCCTATTTCCTATCGTTAAAGTAAAACAGAAGCTACGTTCTGTTTACTTTTCAGATAGTAGTTTTTTCTTAAATCTGTTTAATTTGCGACCTTTGGACTGATTTTGAATGGAATGCAACGCATGTGCGAGAGATTAAAAAATGGCAGGAACATATTATTTAGGCAAACGTTTCACTTCCACCGCGCTCTCCCGATAGACAGACTCCACATCTTGGACCCACTCATTTCAGTCGAGAAAAAATGAAACAAACATGAACAACGTAGATAGTTTTGGTTAAGACATTTATCACATTTATTTCTGATTACAATCTAATCAATACGTACATTCATAAAGTCATAACTATCTTTCCTGTAAAAAAAAAAAAGAAGGAAAATCATAACAACACACTGAGGTATGATATTATCGGTAGTGGAATTCCATGGCACTGCATTATCATGATTGCTTCTGGCAACAGATGGACTTGTTATTTCTAGAGCCATGGGAGAACATCGGATCACACGCTACAGATTGATGAATTCATATTACGTTGACGCAAAACATGTATATGGGCCTAACGACAAGGGGTCTGAATTACAACGTCGTGGTAGCTCACGATTCGTCGTAAGAATATGCCAATAAAAAGCTACCGAGACATTGTACTTACGGCCATAGGATTCGTAAGAACAAAGTCACCGTAAGCTTTCTTATCCGCCTAGTATCGCAAGACGAGTCGTAGGATTATCACAAGGTTGTACTTACGACCGAAGATTTACAAAAACGGATTGAAATCAGATGACTAGAGTTCGATTTTCATCGATAGCATGGTTGTAATACTGTTCTTTTTAGCAATTGGTTTTGTATAACCGCAAAGATAAATAACATATTATTTGCAATAAAAATCATTGACAATCACAATAAAAATTATTTGGATGCCTACACGCTGACAGTGACAATAAGTAGGTGGTACAAACGGTGTTTTGAAGAACTGTAATACTTTTTACATGTACAGAAACATACAAATATCTAATATATGAAAGAATTAGTTTACATTGGATTCATAAAAAGATTTGTTTTTTTTTTCAACTCCAGCACAAATTTTGCTCGTGTTGTGAGCTCTCTCCATCTCTACACCCCACATTCACACATGAAAGTCGCTACAGCGACCGGCATAGTTCGGCTGTCCGACGGTAGGCTGTGAAGCCGTTGGCGATTTTCGCTGGCATCGTATGATCGCGACAGCCTAACGTGGGCTTGGCCCTTTGTAGTGGACTCTTGAAAGTCAATATATCTTTATGAGACGTTCCTGTCAAAAAAGTCAACGAGGGTTAACCGCCTAAAGTACGTTAACCACATCTATGGTTACCGGTACTAATTTTTCAGAGCAGACATGTTTAATTTGGTTTTTGCAATTCGTAAAGCTAACACTCTGGCACCACGAAAGTGTCTAAGATAGATTTAGGGTAGCGACTCAGCATAAACCAATACATTTACTTATTATACCATTTAGATTACTCATGGTGTGTATCAGATCTAAGTAAGATCTATCTAGTGTCTATCTATTTTAGAATAGAGAATCTATTCTAAGTTGCAAGTAATGAAGAAACAAATTAGATCCACGTTTTCACACATATCTTGGTATTTCTGCAAAATAATGGCCGTATACCTCTGCAGAAATATAAGAGTCGGACGCACCTCGGTCTTTTTATTTCCTTTCTTTTTTTCCTTTTAAGAAACACCACGTTTTAAAAATGTTGTTTCCTTTGATTCAACTGAGTTGGTTTTTTAAAATGCCGATTTATTGTTCCTGTAGATAAAAACTAATTAGTAAACTGGCGATATGGGATTAGTGAAAAGGAAATACTTCAGGAGGATAATGTTCTTTGACTTCCATTCTGGAAATCGTCTATTATGTTAAACTAGCTGGTAACCCACGAAATTCGTGGGGACTGTAGGATGGACGAAACTAAAGTATTACAGCTAAATTTAAACTGTGCTGAACTCAAAATTGTTATGGATCTATAACTTTATGAACTTTATATGTTTGCTTGAAGAGCATCAAATTAAATAAAGTAGGCTCAATAATTTATAATCAGAATTAATAATTAACCAAGCGTTCTAAGAAAACGGTGCAATGTGCGCAAAAAAATTGCGCACGCACTTAGAAAATAAAAAGAATCAATATTTATAGCATTTCGATTTGTTTGTTGTTCAAGAAAGGGGAAGAAGCAGTAATATTGTTGTCTGTTGTTTTTTTTTAAATACATTTTTTAGTTTTATTAATTCGTTAATAATGTAAAAAAAATTGAATAGGCGTTTGATGTTATTAGTTTTATGACTCTAAAAATTCTCTAGCCCATTTGTAATTTTACTGTAAAATTTGGGATTTTAGGATGGAGCAGTTTGGATTTGATCGCATGTCTAAGTTTGAGACGAAGACAATTATAATAATAAATGTTTGATAATAACTTGTTCAAAGTCACATGATCACTCAGTACAAAACGGTACCGAGACACCGTTGTCTCGACATGCAGCTATAACTGAAACGCCAAAAAATGGGCGTCTCAAAAGTATGCAATTCACAGCCACAAAATAGAATAGGAACACGAGCAGGCAAATTATTATGGCACATCTTTTTTCTGTTTTGTTGATTGCACCGATAATTTAGAGCATAAAGAGAAAACACAAATTAGAGTAATACACTTTTTGAACCATTGAACGTATTAATATAAATTTCCTACACAAAACCAAATCTAGAACTAATAGTACAACCAGAGAGGAAATCAAAATGATTGAAGCGTCACCTTCCGTCTCTTCTTTCCTACTTATACGTTTTCTACACTGAGCACTTTTTACACCAAAATAATACGACGTACACATAATGTTTAGTTTGTATGCGCGCATGGTAGAGGAAGGAGAAAAACAACACAAAGAAAAGGAAAGAGGAGGTGGAGGGGGAGGAAGATACAGGATGACGAGGAAGTGAGATAGGAGAAAAAGTAACTCAAGTGATGAAAAATATTTTTATATAAATAATTGAACATGTTACGGTTGTTCTGAGATTTGAAAAAAAAATTAAAATCTGATTGAGTGGAGATATTTATGAATCATAGAACAAAAAAGATACATGTAATAAAACGTTTCCAATATCTGAAAGGAAGTGATATACACCAATTTGACAATTGGTTACGACCCGAGTATACAAACGCTTACGTTATCAAAAACACTGGTAAAGTGATCACATATGTATGTAAAGACATTTATATAAAGCTACGACATCACATGCTCTCTATTGCACAATTAAGTTAACCTTGTTCACACCAACAATGCCCTTAATAGACCCGCTAAACCAAAATACTTCTTCACAAAAAAAAAAACATCGGCCCCAAATGAAACCGAAAACATTCTGGTGCCGGTACTCAGCCCTCTTGGTCTATATTGACCTCCAATGTTGTTTCTGAAAGAAAAGAAAACAACACAGTGTGAAGCTATGCTTACAAGACAAAAGGAAGTCATTGTACGAGCAGTAATAGTTTTTCTTTTCAGTTTGACGTAAATTTATCTCAATCTGCTTCAAAGACAGGTACACTAATTTGGATTGGAATCTATACCCTCTGTAGTCAACCCAGAGCAATACTAACCTAACTATAAGACGCACCTTATTGTCTAAAGTGCATAGATATTCTATTAATACGTGTTTTGTATTGTTTAGTAATTCTGATGACTGCTCTATACATACAATGTACTTCTGAGAAATTCGCTTGCCCTCCTCAAATTGCATACCTTTGCAGTCATAACAGGTTTTCGTTTCTCCACAAGACTTGCAGTCAGCTAACTCTATTTTTTCCACTCACCATGCAACAATAAGTCTTCTAGCTTTGCCATCAAGAGTTCAATCAACCAGGCTATGTTTCTTTATTAAACTAAAGATCGTTTCTTCAAAGTGCAGCCCTTTCAATGGCATTTATTCTACGTATCTAATCAAGGAGTGCTCTTTCAATTTTACCTAAAAAAGCGCAGTGGATACAAAATTGCCCAAAAAGGTTTGTTATTTATTTATTTTCATAATGGTCATATTTAGTATATAATACTGACGGTTGTATAATTTATAAAAGAGATAACCCTCCTACAAAATGTATGTCAACATACTTTTGAATGTATCTTTTTCTCTGCTATAGCATTTTGACAAATGCGTTAAAAGAACTATATAATGTGCAAAGCTCTACTGCAATTGTTGAACTTCAACAATTCTGTTCTGGACCGCCATTGAGGATTACTTCCCACTGTTTTCCCACCCAAATGACGCACAACCACTAGTTCGTGTGTTGTATGCTTACCGTAAACCGCTTGACCACTGCCGTCCTCCTGATGTCCTCATGTTCCCAGCGTGGGGAGATCCCCAGGGCCAGCCGCTGGACACATGGACGGAAAGGGGGGGGGGGGGCGAGGATCGTTTTAAATTGGGGAGGATGGTGAAAAGGGGCGGAACGTGAGGGTAAACGAGGGGTAAAGGGGAGGGACAGCTAGGCAGACATTCAGAGAGGTCGATAGAGGACTGGGGAGGGTGTGGATCAGTTCAAATAGAGGAGTAGTGAGCACGGCAGACATACATACAGGAAGGCAGATAGAGAGGCAAACAGGCAGAGAGAGAGAGTCAAGTATACATACAAACAGTGGAATGTATGATTATTTCAAAAAGAAGGACTGGGAGGGGCAGAAAAACAGACGGACAGAGGGAAAGACAATCATTCTAAAACTCAACTGTGAGATTTGTTCATATTGGAGATGCGATGAGACAGACATGCATACACAAATAATGGAGTTGCTGATGGACAGACAGAGTTGCATTCTAAAAATTGGTGTTAGTTCAAACTGGAGATGAGACAGGAGCAGGTACGTATAGGGGGATAAGATTACGGAGTTGTTGAACAGGCAAATAGGCAGAAATTTAGACAGACAGACAGGTATAAATCTTCAAGAAAAACAGAGTGAAGGATTGATTAAAGTAGAGAAAAGGGAAAAGAGATTCAGAGAAAGAGAAAGAGACAGGCTGAGAGACAGAGAGAGAGAAAGAGACAGGCTGAGAGACAGAGAGAGAGAGAAAGAGAGAGAGAGAGAGAGAGAGAGAGAGAGAGAGAGAGAGAGAGAGAGAGAGAGAGAGAGAGAGAGAGAGAGAGAGAGAGAGAGAGAGAGAGAGAGAGAGAGAGAGAGAGAGAGAGAGAGAGAGAGGCAGGCAGACTCAGACGAGACAAATAAAGACAGACGTGAATATACATACTCGTATTTATAGTAAACACCCTGGTAGATGGTAGATGGAGGAGAAGTCAAAGCAAAGGTCAAACAGATAGCTTGTTAGCCACATGCGTCATACACTCGATTGAGTACACAGTCATGTATAATGGATTTGTTAGCACAACTATTCTAAGGAGAAAAATGTGTGTGTGAATGTGGGGGGTGGGGACGGCCGAACAGGTAAGTCAGCTGGTCTTGGAAATGACAACATAGATTATAAATACCTGAAACATGTCTTGACTTAGCAATAATTGCGCAATCGGCAATTTTAATATCACGGCAATCTTTACAGATTTCGTTTTGAATTAATGTTAGGGCACGTTACTAAGGAGTATTCTCATTTCAAGGTTAGACCTTAAAGAACCTTAGAATCGAACAGACACAGGGGGTTACATTTTAAAAGTAGTTTCTAATTATCAAGGAAGCTATTGATTGTAGTCCTAAACATTTTAACATTGTTTTGAATTTAAAAATTGTCTATGCAAAAGCAAAAATGTGGTATGGTTTTTTAGCAAGCAATTTTTTTATAAAGAAACTAATTCTCCCTATCTAAGTATATCTACACTTTTTTAAAATTTACAATGGTGTGTATTCCTGGGTGGTTATTAATAAAAAATTCCCTCTAGATATATCTGAAATATAAATGTATCTTCAGATAGAGATGGAGAGATCAATTATATAAAGTACCCTCCACGTGTAACTGCATGTTCAGTAATATAGTTTTCTTTTGAGATTTGGATATAACATAAAATATGTGGTGTTGTTTAGACGAAAAAAAACCCAATGCGGTTTTCAGAAATGTAAATTTTATTTAAATTCAAGAGAAGTGAATGCCATTTATAAAAAGTACAATATTTGGTCAGGCCAAACAATATGACACCTCCCATAAAAATTTCGTTGAAGGGAACAAAGATGGTACTCAGTGCTAGAAGAAAAGTAAACTGTGCCATCTCAAATTGTATTGGGAACGCCACCAACAAGCGAGGGTAGAGAGAGAGAGAGAGAGAGAGAGAGAGAGAGAGAGAGAGAGAGAGAGAGAGAGAGACAGACAGACAGACAGACAGACAGACATACAGAGAGAGAGATAGAGAGAGAGAGATAGAGGGAGAGAGAAGCAGAAAGACACATACATGAGTGGTGAGAAATGACCTCCAGTGCCACATGTAACGTGAAACACCGGAAAGAAAAGAAGAGCTACCTGGACCCCATGATTGAGCCTACCCGCCCCCGCTCACCTGTGCAAACCCGCCTGGAGTCCTGATGATCTTGTAGAGCACGTAGCCTGGCACCATGATCATGGAGGCGCACGCGATGCACCAACCCAGGATGTTAGCGTAGTACGGATACCTGTACACGCCCTGGGACCCCTGGTACGTCAGCGGCTCGTACGATATGATGCTGGATACCACGATCACCTGTGGGAGCAGCAACACACAACGGATTAAAGGAAGTTCGATATACAATGAGTGTTATAAACGTTGTATAGCGATTGACACAAGGTCTTTCGAAACTTCCCAGGAATACCTGATTGGTAAAACAACTGTTTTGAAAACTATCGAAACATTTTCTTTCTTTTTTTCTTCACGTAGAAAAACGTTAAGTGGTCGTCTCAGAATATTTCTGAAACAGTTGATTCGGCTCGCACATTTTCCTGCTAGATTTATCTTTTACGCGAACAGTTACTTATTGAATTTTTAACGTCTGCCGTCAGCAACAATGCTCTCTCGCGACTGGATCGCAATGTAATTTATGAGGGTTTTTTACAGTTTGCCAAACATAGACATATTGGGGATAACAGGACACGTTATACTGATACAGATCTTACCAGAAAGCAAGGCGGTTGATGAAGGATCAAATTCGAGGCCACATGCTAACAGAATAAGGAGCATCGTCCCATCTAAACGAGAATACTTTGAAATGAGACAAACAGCCACGAGGTTCAACTAGTAGGCCTACTCTTGATTCAGAGCCCTCGGTGCTATTGGTATCGTGATCTAGCCTGACTCTTGCTCACTATGTTTCTTTATTGAAATGCTGGCGGTAGGAAAACCACTAGAAAGCTGTTATTACTTCATTTCCAAAGAGGAAACTAAAGCCTCATATATCTTGACCCACGTCCGCAAAAGGTAATCATGAAATCTTTCACTATGACACAGCCTCTGTTGTAACTATTGTAGGATCACAAACGTTAGAGAGTTGGTCTCCTAATTGTGATGTCCCTGGTTCGAAAATCACGGAAACTTATTTGTCCGATTTCATTTCCTACTGGTCGGGCAGGTAGCAGTATCATGTGACCGACTGAGACAAGAGTCATGGTATGGTGGCACTGTCTCTCCGGTACAACACAGACGCTACACTTGGGATCCGTCCACAATACATAATATACAGTTCTGAATTTGAATGCTGAGCAGCAAACAGAAACTGGTATAACTACAAGGAGTGAATAGAACCCACCGTGAGGAGGGTGGGACAGATGAACTTCCAGCAGATCCTCCAGAAGATGCTCGGCTCCTCCCCCGTCATCTTGCCCACGTCTTTGCAAAACTGCGGCATCCCTGGTGGTCATACATTTCGTTTAAAGAAGGGGCATGGAGAAACGGAGGAATTGCCATAGTATGACATGGGTGATAGGAATAGGGGACTTGTAAAATACTCAAAACGACGGCATTAGTATAACCTTACACTCGAGACTATAGGTAGTTTTGAATATCGTATTAACCTTATTGACGTTTGTAGTTACTATTCTAGATAATTGATTTTGCTATATTTTTTTGAACAGGAAGATAGGGAGTACAATTATGTCCCTAACTAGAGAGTAGGTGAGTTGTGTATGAGAAAGATGGGAGAGATAGAGGGAGAGAGAGAGCGAGAGAGACAGCGAAAGTGTGTGTCTGTTGGTGCAATAGAGAGAGAGAGAGAGAGAGAGAGAGAGAGAGAGAGAGAGAGAGAGAGAGAGAGAGAGAGAGAGAGAGAGAGAGAGAGAGAGAGAGAGAGAGAGACAGCGAAAGTGTCTTTCTGTTGGTGCGATTGAGAGAGAAGGAGAGAGAGAGAGAGAGAGAGAGAGAGAGAGAGAGAGAGAGAGATAGTAATCACCGGCGGCTAAATCAAGCCAGGCCTATACGTATTGCTAGCAAAGTACTGCTAAATACTCTATGGTATGTATAACAGCTATTAAGGTAGTGAGTGCAGCATATATATGATGGAAAGTCTCACCGTAGAACCAGGACACGGCCACGACCTCACAGAGCACGATGAACACGATGGACGTGCCGGCAGCGAAGGCGTCCAGGATGGTGAACACGTAGATGCCGCCCTGAGAAGCGGCAAATAAACACAGTGGAACAGAGAACAAATGTTTGGGAAATTAGAATATTATACATTTCTTTTTTTCTTGTCGTGGTAGGCTCTTTAATGTCGAAGGTATGATACTATACGCTGTCTTAGATGCAGAAGCAATGACAAAAAATTAATGCTTTATTGTTTCGATTTTCTTTCAGTCGCTCACTCTCTCATTTTCTAGAGAAGGAAAGAGAGAGAGAGATAGAGAGTGTGAGTGAGAGACAGACAGATAGAGAAAGGGAGACAGAGAAGGCCAAGACAGAACAAAAACAAGGACAGAGAGAAAAAGGCAGATATATATGTAGTTACATAGACAGACAGATAGACACAGAGACAGATTCAGAGACAGATAGAGAGAGGCAGGGAGAGGAACAGACAGACATACATTCAGACACACAGAGAGAGACACAGAGAGAAAGAGAGAGAGAGAGAGAGAGAGAGAGAGAGAGAGAGAGAGAGAGAGAGAGAGAGAGAGAGAAACAGACAGAGACAGAGAGACAGACAGAGAGGGAGACAGAGACAGGCCTACCTGCGTGAGGCACGGCAGAGAGAACAGGAACGCCGAGGCGATGACGCAGAGCGTGAGCACCTCACGGAAGTAGCGGTACTTAAGCAGCGAGGAAAGTTCGTCCCTCAGGCCCGTCAGCGGGGACTCCAGGCCTCCAAACTAATCGGGGGGAGGGAAGGGTGGGGTCAAAAGATAAGATATTGATTTATAACTTGATTGCATGATCACAACAACATACTGACATGTTTTTTTTATGTCTCTTATAATTTCAGATATTATCTTAAATACTACGTTCATCTACATATAGAATAACCAGAATTGCTTTAACAGCGAAATTGGATAAAATATTTCTGGGGGCCTATTATTTAAAAATACAACGTAGGGTTGATATTGACAAAACAAAAGCCAACAAACAAAAGAAAACAAAAAACAAATTAAACACAATGGTAACGGATCAAAGCGTAAACTGACCGCACTATCCAGACCAAGGGCTAACAGCATGAAGAAGAAGATGATAGACCAGCCCACCGACCCAGGCAATGTCGCAATGGCTTCTGGGTAGACGATGAATACCAACCCAGGACCTAGAAGTGAAAACAAGTGTTAATTAATGGTGTTTTCTGAGCGATGCTCTTGATGTTAACGTCAGCACTCTACTAAGTGAGTATTTTAAAACTTGACACAGTATGCAGTAGCTAAGTATAGACCAGCCCACTGACCCAGGCAATGTCGCTATGGCTTCTGGGTAGACGATGAATACCAACCCAGGACCTAGAAGTGAAAACAAGTGTTAATTAATGGTGTTTTCTGAGCGATGCTCTTGATGTTAACGTCAGCACTCTACTAAGTGAGTATTTTAAAACTTCACACAGTATGCAGTAGCTAAGTGGCTGCAACTTATTCTTAAATAAAATTGACCAGAAGGTGAACACGACCCCACTAGGCCTGGCTGTTGGCTGATTCAGCAGACTTACCTTCTGCGGCGACCTTGTCGATGTCCTTGTGCGTCTTGAGCGACATGTAGCCCAGGTAGGAGAAGATGACGAAGCCGCTGAACAGACTCGTGAAAGAGTTCACCACCACCGTAATGATGCAGTCTCTGAGGCGGGGGGGGGGGGGGGGGGAGGCACATTTTTATACAGAAAATGTGAGTGAGGAATATATGGAAAAATCATCATTCGAACTCTATAACTGTTGCTTGATTCTCAATAGAGCTAATTGATGAAAATTAAACTTTGTTATGATTCGGTATCCCGAAAATAATTATATTATTTTAAAGCAAACAATTATTTGTATACACCTACGATCGTACTACATTATGTAACAGGGAACAGAAAACGACGCTTATTTTGGAAACCAAACATCAACTGTCCGTATTAACATGATTGCCGACTATATGAAGCAAGGCACTTGGTGATGAGGATTATGTTCACATATAATATTTAATTTTTTTTATGTTTTGATTATTGTGAATCTAAACTAAGTTGCCTAAACATATCAGTCAATTATTAAACTCACCAATCCAATAATCATGCAGACCTAAATAAATCAATGATGCCGTTCAACCAATCAAAATAAGTAAAAATAGTCTAAAACACTTAAAAAATAAATCTCTGTCTATAAAATCATGTACCTTTTGCAGTTGTTGTGAAACTTGTTATAGCTGGCGTAAGCGATGTGGGTTCCGAACCCGGACCCTACAGAGAAGAAGATCTGTACAGCAGCATCAATCCACACCTGGAAACATATCATCGTTTGTTTGAAGAGTATATTTCCAATTTGGTATGCAGTATCCGACGGTTGTGTTCTATAAACAACAAATTCGTCCAAACACGATTTTTTTCCCTTTGAGAGAAATCATAATTAATTTTTTACATAAATTACTTGTTGTTTAATCTGCCATGCAGCGATTGTGAAACTAATTCGAAAAAACTTTCAAAAATTTAACTGTACGGTTCAAACAGTTTTTACTCTTTTGGCCAGTATCAACACCTCACAATTTTTTTATTGTTCTCTCTTTTGCTTGAGAAAATCTGTAAGGCGATAAGTTTTGTACAAAAAGTAATACTTTCTCCGGTTTATGTAAGTATGTATCGTCTACAGCGTCCAATAGAGCATTGGATAAAAACTGTGACTTTTCCACAGAGCATGACGAATGGTACCTGGGCTAGCATTACAAGGGCTTGTGTGGCATCTCTCAGAGATATACGATTTTTACTTAGCATACCCGTGTAAGATTATAACCTATCTCCTGGTGAAGTTAATATATTAATGAACCGATTTTTTAAATCAATTGAAACAAGAAAATAACAAGAAACCTAAAGTAAAATTGTCAATAACTAACACAAGATTGAACCTATGTTTAAAAGTAATCTCTAAACTACAAAATAACAAGAAACCTAAAGTAAAATTGTCAATAACTAACACAGGATTGAACCTATGTTTAAAAGTAATCTCTAAACTACAAAGAAAAATCATATATACCAGTATGATAGCTCACTGACAAAAGTAATGTTCTGGTCTTAGATATGGATCAGAAGAGGGGAGGGGGTGGCGAAATGGCCGAGGTGGTTTAGCGCTTGTCTTTTCTGGTTCTAAAGCCAAGACCGATCACAAATCTTTCCATGCCACTGTAGTCCCCTTACTGGTTGAGTCGGTGTCAGTATAATGTGACAGGCTGAGGCAGGAGTCCTGGTATCCCCGGACTGTCTCTTGTGTAGCAGCACGTAAAACTGTCAGAAGTTACTCTTGGGACATGTCTACAATATAGTCTTTGTATTGCTGGCTTTGGACGCTAAGAAAGAAAACAAGGAACAGACAAACTTACGTTTGGATCTCGCAGGCTCTCTATTTTGGGAGTGATGAAGTACTTGATTCCGTCACCGGCCCCCGGAAGCAGCACCCCGCGGATCAGCAGGATGGTCATGATGAGGTAGGGGAGGGTGGCCGTGATGTACACGACCTGCTCACGGACACACAGGAGAAGGGTGTGGTCAGGGTGAGAGAGAGAGAGAGAGAGAGAGAGAGAGAGAGAGAGAGAGAGAGAGAGAGAGAGAGAGAGAGAGGGAGGGGCATTGATATCGAGTATTACCTATTTCAAGACAACTCTGTGATGAATAAAAACCAAACGAAATAGCTTTCAGATTGTGCTTATCCTATGAGAAATCTACTCTGTTACATAATACAACACTTGTGAGGGATGGATCAAACTAGGTAAATTATAATACTGGCCTCTTTCATTACATCTCCACGGGAAAAGACACCTCAACAGATTTACGATACGTCTAAGTAAGATGGTATGTTTAACATATTTTAAAAAAAGCAACACTGCAACCACCGTTGTTACCTGCCTACTGTTTAAACTTGAGACAGTGAGCTAATAGGAATCATGGTCTTTTGATTTCACTTGTTGCGTGTATAGATTTAATTTAGTCAGGTGCTGCGAGCCTACGTAATGCACCCTCCTAGCACCTCTCTGTCTAATCCGGTTATCCTCCTTCCCTCCACCTTTTATTACCGCATGTACTATTGCACTGATAGATGTGTCTCGCATCAGTGTCATCTCAGCCTTGTTCGGTCTACCGACTTGTAAGCTTCGTCAATAAAAGTACGTTTAATCCTTGCATCGTTTTCTATTTATTCATTTAAAGTTTGTTAAGAGACCTCGAACCCTAACTCAACAGCAATATTGTTGTAGCGGTACGTAACATCACTGATAAAGCAGATACCCCTGGTCCAAAACCCGCTCAAAGCTGTAGGCACAACTAGAAACTAGAGTCGTGCCCTGTTGTGAACCAAGCTCAGAGTGGCCACGCACCTTGCCTGTGCTCTTGACGCCCTTCCACAGGCAGAAGTAGATCATAGTGAAGGTGAGCATGGTGCACAGCACGAGCTGCCAGAATGTTCTGGTTTTAGGCTTGGATCAGAAGAGGGGAGGGGGTGGCGAAATGGCCTAAGTGGTTTAGCGCTCTCTCACTCTCTCACCTTGCCTGTGCTCTTGACGCCCTTCCACAGGCAGAAGTAGATCATGGTGAAGGTGAGCATGGTGCACAGCACGAGCTGCCAGCGGACCCCGCCCAGGTCCTCCAGACCCGAGCTCTGGTGCACCTCCAGCATGCTGCGCCTGGTTCCGGTTAGGATGGGGTGGGGTGGAAAGGTAAGGCGTAGGTGAGGGAGAAATAGGTGCATTCAGAAAGCATTCTATTGTTTCGAGTTTTGAGAAAAACACATAATAAACGTAATATTACTTTAAAGATTTATTTTCTGAGGTATTTAATGAGATAGCAGAGGCATACAAATATGATTTATGTACAAGTAAAATTGCTATAGGTAACCGCGGCAAAGAGAAAGAGAGAGAGAGAGAGAGAGAGAGAGAGAGAGAGAGAGAGAGGGAGAGAGATAGAGGGGGAAAGAGAGGAGAGAGTGATGAATATAATACTATTTTAAAGTAAAATTGAAATAGATAATTAAAGGGGAATGTAATATCAGAGCGACAGAAAGATATACAGAAAGAGGGAGTTAGAGAAAGAGATAGATAGATAGATAGATAGATAGATAGATAGATAGATAGATAGATAGATAGATAGAGAGAGAGAGTGTGTGTGTGTGTGTGCGTGTGTGTAAAGCATACATAGACAAATAAACAGTGAGACAGTGAGGAAAAGCCCCAGTTCAATATTCTTTATTGGTCGGACATATAACAATCAATCCAAAGTACGTTTTGAAAAAAAAATATTAATAAAAAAAAAACAACAATGAATCTACACATAATTTAGCCGATCTCTCAAGACCTACTCAAAGAACTCCATCGTGGAAGACGTGGACGTGTTTGCGTTGTAGGTCCTGTTTAGGCCCGCACTGAAAGTCGTGCTTGATTCTAATTGGGTGGATGCTGAGGTCACGCCTTCTGACAGGGAGGCGTGGCCTGGGGGAATGGGCGGGGCCGTCCCATTGGTGTCCCAGTCGATCTGCCAGCAGTTGACGCTGTTGAAGGAGTTGAAGCAGGATGTCCACGGCAGCTTCGACGTGAAGGACGAGAAGAGGTAGAAGAAGCTCCAGCCGATGATGACGTTGTAGTAGAACGCCACGATGTACGACATGAAGCAGGACGCCATGCCTATGCCTGGCGGGGAGGGGGCGCAAAGAGTGGACGAGAAAACCAATTCATAAGTTCGTGTAAATATATAAAAGTTTTGCGTTTTGGTTTTGTTCTGTGTAGCTTTTTCAGTCCGTGCATGTACATATTGTTTGTTATAAGTTGTTTTCTTTTCACTAGATTATTTAAATGAAAACATTTCTGCAACATTCCGAAATCGACTTTTCAAAACCATCTCCTATTTTCGTGATACATCGATGTATGTACTGTATTTCGCTAAACCCACAACCTACCAAACCCGTCAAACCATTTCCCATGGCGTATCTACTCAATCTACCATATAACCCACACCCTGAACACCAGACAAATCTCCCAAATGGCGTGTCAAATTAGTTTAAGATTTATCCTGCTGCACACTCCAAACCAATCTCCTATGACACGTTAAACCTTCGCACACGTGTGCCCCCAAGCCCTTTTTAAATTGTAATATAACACACCCCGAGAAACTGATCCGATCATTCCCTATGGTGTGTCAAACACTGGAACATGGGCGCTATCTGTTCTTAAGTCATTTTGGATATATCATGTAACACACCCAAACAGACCCACTAAACCATCTCCAATTACGAGTCAAATCAACGCAACACATCTGACACACCCCATGCCTAACCAACCCATCAAAGCATCAGACCTTTGAACATGGGCGCCATCTTCTCCCAGACGGCTACGGGCCCGCTGCGGTGGAACTGGCCCAGACACATCTCCATGAAGAAAACAGGCATGGCGCCGAAGATGAGTGTAGTGAAGTATGGAATGAGGAAAGCGCCTGTGGAAACAAACAATAATAAAAGGCAAGCAAGAGGGTAAATATTGTCGTTATAATTCAGAGAGTTAGAATTGTCTTACTGAACCCGTAGTAGATGAAGGCTATTTGTTTATTGACGGAAAAAAAAGTCTCCGCGTTTCTGCATAATGTCAATAGCCAGATAGTCATTACTCTAATAAATGAGCGATAGTAAATAAATATGGACCCAGAGCGTAGACCAGCTTACGAAATTCACCGGTGACCTTGTCTACGTATAGGGCTCTCCATAAAATCTAGGCGACAGAATGCTGATAAAGATATTTTTTTCCAATAACTGTAAAATAAAACTATATAACGTATTATACTGTGAAGTAGGGTACGAAAAGAAGTTAATTCAATTTTGTTCTTGACCAGCTAGACAGTCGAAATCGCATGTGCGCTTGGCCTGCGTAGCTTTTTATAACTATAGTGAACTTTGATGTTAGGAAACTTTGATAGAAACATTGAAAACTTTGTATGAACCTTGATTGGAAAACTTGAACTGACAGGTAGGTAACCCACGACGTCAACGATAATCTTGTATATTAAAACCCCTTCCGTGGGATGGACATTTGTCTACGCCAGATGTAGGAAGTGACAATGGCGCAGTGTGTGGCAAAACACCACCGTTTCGACTTTCTGACACTGTCCTGGCTTGTTCTCTCTACAGAACGTTACAAACAGTAGAACTCAAGCCCGCAAATCCACATGCGACTTACCGCCTCCATTCTTGTAGCAGAGGAACGGGAACCTCCACACGTTGGACAAGTCGACAGCGTAGCCGATGGTGGAGAGCAGGTACTGGAAGCGGTTCTGCCAGTGTTCTCTGGGCGGCAGATTCAGCATCTCGGAGTCCCCGGAGTCGCGCGGGTTGTCGCCCATCTCCAGCTTCTCCCATGGCGCTGAGGGAGGGAGGGAGAGGGAGGAGGGGGTAGAGATGGTAGAGAGGGTTTAGGAGAGCGGGAAGGGAAAGGAGAGGGGTAAGGGAGAGTAGAGACGGAGGGAAGAGAAGAGAGTGAGGGGAGAGGAGAGAGTGAGGGGAGAGGAGAGAGGGTGAGGGTGGAAATAGTAGGCAAGGGAGAGATATACATTGCAGTAGATAGAAGTGAAGACGGGGAGACAGTGAGGGAGGGAGGGGGTTAGGAAAGATGAAAGGAAAGCATGCAGCGAGAAGTAATAGAAGTGAGGGAGAGAGAGAGAGAGAGAGAGAGAGAGAGAGAGAGAGAGAGAGAGAGAGAGAGAGAGAGAGAGAGAGAGAGAAAGAGAGAGAGAGAGAGAGAGAGAGAGAGAGAGAGAGAGAGAGAGAGAGAGAGAGAGAGAGAGAGAGAAAGAGAATGTTGGGAGCGAATTTCATGTGGAAGACAGATCAAAGGCGAAATTAAGAGAGATGTGAAGATAGAGAGAAAGAGGTGAAAGCGAGGTAGAGAGATAGATATAGGGTGAGTAAGGGAAGCAAAGTAAAAGAGAGGGAGAAAGCAAGAGAGAAAGGAAATGGCACAGCCAGGGAAAGAGCGAAATGCAGTGTTTGACAATGCTGGAAATTATTATCCATATTTTACCAACCAATTTTATCATATTCCTAAAAATCTGTGCAATACGATGCAATTTTAGAAAGCTTTCAAAGTATGTTATATCTATTGCTATTATTTAAACATTCAAAGAGAAAGAATAGAGATAGACAGAGGTATAGACAAAGAGAGATACAAAGAGAAAAGAACACAGTATAGACAAAGAGAGAGAGAGAAAGAGAGAGAGAGAGAGAGAGAGAGAGAGAGAGAGAGAGAGAGAGAGAGAGAGAGAGAGAGAGAGAGAGAGAGAGAAAAAAGAGAGAGAAAGGGAGAGAGAAAAGGATATCTATTGCTATTATTTAAACATTCAATGAGAAAGAATAGAGATAGACAGAGGTATAGACAAAGAGAGGTATAAAGAGAAAAGAACACAATGTCAGACAGCCGTGTAACTAACTACTTTTCTGAGGAGGCTGCTCCCATCCGTCGTTCGCCCTCCTGTCCTCGCCTCCCCCATCATCGTCCTCACCAGAAGGGGAATTCGCAATGATGGGCAAAACCACGCCCACCTGTAGAGATCAAATACCAAGTGTTAAAGTTCAAGTCAGAGCTTTAGAATAGGAAGGGGGAACCAGAGAGGCGACTTTTATCGAGAAAGCGAACTCTCTTCTACAGGGTGCTATACAAAGACGGGTCCCCTTAACATCTAGCAATTCGTTTCTATACCATTTACATTCCAATTGCTCAGAACAGTGTGATGCAAATTGAGGCGGCATGCTTGAGGATCAAATCCTGATTTCAGACCACTTTCGCTACCGACAATGCTACCTCGCCCTCTTTTCTGTCATCTAACCTTCGATAGCTCTCCTGAAAAATCCTATGCGGATAATTGTCAACAGAGACTTAAACCACAGTTCCGAACATTAACCGCTAGGGCTCCTCCTCCTCCTCCTCCGTATGTGGTAGCAAATAAAGTTGTCAGACGCCAAACTTGGTATCGCCCCTGTGAATCTTATTGTAAACGTAGGATACTTTAACACAAAACAAAGCTTCTCCCTTTCTGTAAAAAAGAATTAGCTCTTGGAATCTTAAAGAAGTAAACTCCAATCAAAGCTAGAAATAGAGGCGTTCTTTGTACCGACATCTTTCTTGTTTTCACAACGATTTTCATTTTTCAATGATTACGTAGTTTACTTATATCAGCTTCATACGTCATTCAAATCTTTAAAGAAGGCATCATTAAAATTTTTCATCGCTATGCCAAATTGGTTAACTCCAAAAATGTTGTTAAAAGTGCTTATCTTTTGAGTGAAACTAGTGCTCATATTTTCAGTCCTGAAATTTTCTTTGCATAACGACCTTTCGAAGACCTTAATAAACTGGTTTAACACAGAATTCAAAGCCCTTGTCGAAAGACAAAACAATGCCTCCTAGCTTTATATCTTGTCAGAGCGAAAATCCCACAGATATGCAGAGCTGGCATCCTAACGCCAAAAATCGTATTTGTTTGTGCGTTTTATTACACTTGTTTGCCTGTATAGTGTAAACGTACCATTTGGTTCCTTCGTGAGTTGGTAGTTCTCATTTAGCTTTACTTATGACAAGGCGTTTCACTTACCGCATCCACAGAGCCGTATTTAACATGAGTGTCATCACAGCATTGGATATGTCAAGACACTTAGACAGGGTTGAAGAGGATAAAAAACTTGCCTAAGATCCACCACATAGACATAAATTCGTCAAGTAATATAATTTTGCGTTATCATTTCTTTTTAAAATGTTGACCAACAGTACTTTCTCATACTTCCTAAATTTTTTGCCTGTTTATGTGACACAACCCGGACGGTCTGATTTGAAGACGAATGCTCTACCTGTTTAGCCATTCCGCCCCCCCCCCCTCTCGAGTTACTGACCTCTGCCACCCGTCCATTCTTGACGGGATCCTCGGGCCGACCTAGGCTGTCTCCGCAGTCCAAGTCCGCCATGGTCAGCGCGGCTGGACACACTGGCCAATGTCCAGGGAATGTTAGCGGCGGCCGCTGGTACCAGTCATCAGTCGCCTGGGCGGGCGGAGAAAAAAGTGCAAACTTCAACTGTAACTGTATAGAGCATAACTGTCGGTCAAATTTTATCAACGTCAATTTAGTATGGGTGTAAGCTATTTTAGATTTTGTGTTATTTCTTTGCATTATTTTAAACTTGAAAATATATTGCTACACAATGATTTAAAAAGCAAAAAAGAAAGGGAATGTTGCTATGGTATCCCCGCCCTGTCTCGTGTGTGGCAGCACATAAAATTGTCAGACGTCCGTCTTGGGACTCGTCCACAATATAGCCGATATAGTGCTGATGTTGGACTAAACAAAACTCAACTCAACTCAGCTACCCTACGTTGTGTATAGGGAGTGGCTCACTCAGAGTCTATGGACATGAAGCCCCTCAAACTATCCGCCCCTTAACATGCAAAATTACTCAACTGTATATGATTCGCTTCAATAAAGAATACACATGGTGAGCAATTACAGAGAATAAAACGCATTGTGGCGACTTTCTGTTCGCTTAATCCAATCGTTAGTACTGGGGGATCAAGTATGATATAACATTTAAATCGATCACTATTGATACCGATTGTTCAACAGCTATTGGGCAGTTCCGTTGTAACTGACGTGTCCTTAATAAATACTTGTCGTTACATTCACTCATTTAAAATACAAAATCAACTCTGTATAACCCAACTTTATAGATGTCCCCCCACCCCCCGAAAAAATATCACCATGTTAAAGGTAATCATGATTGAATCTAAATATTATATTAATCTAAAGCATAAATTAACATGATGGTTTATTGATTAAACATTGAACGATTAAATGAAATTTTGTGAAATTTTACATTTAAAAATAGTTATCTTATACGTAACTGACCCGTCAAGCAAGTGTATATGTGTAAACTAGAACAAATCATCAAAGTATTTGGGGCTTGTTTGCGTAATTGTGACTAGGACTAATAAAGTGTTACTAACTTCAGAATACAAAACTGTTTTTCAAAAAAACACTTAACTATCAATAAAATATGTTTTATTAGACTTCTGTTTACACATGCAACGCCTTTTATGGGAAAATGTCCAAAACTGCACAGTTTAAACGAAAATAATAGCTGTCAGCCAAATTTTATAGCAAACAATTAAAAAAAAATTATACATGAAAAATAGAAAATATTTTGTACAACTAAGCCCAGACAATAACTATGAAAATCATCAAACACAACCAAGAGGTAGTGATAAACACTACAGAGCAACCATTCTACTATTCTTACTAAATACTTAACCTTTACAATCCTCTTTTTCCAGAGAACACGGATTTGTGCTAATCCCCTTCATCCTAATTATAATATAATGATTAACTCTGAGATTTCCCACTAGACATATTTCCTCTAGAGGCAGAGTCTAGATAGCGGTGTGGATCTAGATCATAGTTGGGAGTACCCATGACCAAGCATTTAAAAGCCTCCCCCCTCTCCCTCTCTCCCTTCTCTCTCTCTCTCTCTCTCTCTCTCTATCTCTATCTCTCTCTCTCTATCTATCTATCTATCTATCTATCTATCTATCTATCTATCTATCTATCTATCTATCTATCTATCTATCTATCTATCTATCTATCTATCTATCTATCTATCTATCTATCTATCAACATTGACAACAAGAACTGTCAAACAATGATATGCTTCAATATAACATTATGCGACTTCTATCCCTTCATATGAAGGCATACAGAAATAGAAGGCAAAGTCATCGAAATATAAATAAACTTGCTCCAAGAATCAAAGTGAGGTATATTTGTTTTAAATCTTCGCGCTTTTAAAAAAAATCGCGCTTGGCAACTATTTTTTTAGCAACGATCGATATAAAATGATTGATCATTCATGAATTTTCAAAAAAAAATCCGAAATAGTGCGCACATAGATAGGACGTTCACATTTTTTGCAGTGTAGGCTTTTGTGTTTATAGAATGCAAACGCTTTCGAGGCAGGCCCATCACAACAATGCCAATTACACTGAACAAGGACTTATCTCGCCTGCAAACAGACACACTTCAACTCAAAAATAAGTTACATTTAGATGAATTTCGCTCAACAGCACAAGACAGGCAAAAATGGAAACAAG
This sequence comes from Elysia chlorotica, assembly GCA_003991915.1. Taxonomy (NCBI): domain Eukaryota; kingdom Metazoa; phylum Mollusca; class Gastropoda; family Plakobranchidae; genus Elysia; species Elysia chlorotica. The sequence goes on along the minus strand of RQTK01001160.1, from coordinate 58,173 downwards.
TTACAACTAAAATACAAGAAGCTGCCGAGGGGTTCCGGGCGGAGAACCAGGATGCGAAAGGCGATTAAGAAGAATAAGAAGGCTGCTGTGTGGGCTGAAAAAAAACCCTCTAAGTATCACTCTGTCCTATCTATTCTTACAATTAAAGGAAATAAAATCACTGTTATCCTTGGTGAACAAACAGTTTTTTCACATCGTTCAATTCGGTGACTTGGCCTTTGGACGCCTCGTTCCATATTAACCAAAGTACTACAAGAAGCACTTGAATTCGCTTCGCACCAAACCATTCACGAATGACAAAAGAAGACATCCAAATTATTATGCACACCAGAAAAACAACTTTCTTTTCACAGACGGAAAACTATGGTGGTAGAAGAGCTCAAATTCTGATGTGACCATGGGAAGCTTCGACGATGCAGAAATATTTTAACTTGTAGGCCTTTTCCTCCTTTCGCAACAACAACACCTCAGTAACCAAAATGAACCCTAGAAATGCCGAAAAAACAGAACAAACAATAAACCTGCAAGGTCTTCAAAAAATGGATTAAGTGTAACCGCCGATGCAAATAAAAAGTAATGGACTTTTTTAATAATAACAATCGGCCTTAACACAAGAGTATACAAACCGTATGAAAAAACAACAGCACCCACTATATCCACCCCAATCATCAAGAATCTCTCAAAAGGTATAGAAATAAGATTATCAAACATTTCTGCCAACATCAATAATAATATTTGACGCGCCAGCAAAATCGCACAACGCTGCCTTGAACGAAATCGGATACAAATAGAAACTGAAAATATAGAAGCCAAAACACCCAAAACTGCAAAAACAACGCAAGCGCCACAACAATAGATAAAAAAGACGAGTAAAAGAACTGGTACAACACACCATTTTAGTACAACGAGTGCTACTACTCCCTCTTTTACTACTAACAGTACAAGAGTCATGGCCTTTTAAATACGTATAATATTTAATTCCATGGCATGAACTTCCATTTTCAGATGCATCGTCTAATTCCCTGTGCCAGACCTACTCACTCTGTGGAGATCAAAGTAATCTCTATTTTTAAGTGGAGGAACTGTTTTCCTTATCCAGGAGATGACATAGAATTTAATTTAAGAAAAGAGAAATGTAAATGTGAAATTTGTCCTCTGATGGTTAATTTGGTAGAATTTTCTATTATTGATAAAAATGCAATACATTATTTACATTTATCATTGAAAATAAAGAAAATAAATTATATTTTCTTATGGAGCGAGTACATTGTACTATAATAAATTCAAAACATAACTTGCTGTTAGCGAAAGGCATTTTGAAAACGCACACTTTTTTTTAAGTTTAGCGCTTCTCCTCTGAAGATTTCTATCCACCTAGGAATGCGACCAGAATCTTTTTTATAATGAAATGTTTATCTGGTGTAAAATCTTTGAATAATGAATTGGTGGCTGCTTCTGAGACTAACTAAAAAAACGTTATACGGCTTATCTGGTGCCTTGTCCTGACAGAAGTCATACACTACGTTTTAATAGACAATTATGTTTCGACAACTACGTAGTTATCGTAATCTCTCCAATTCACAAAATGTTACTGCACCATATGATACATGAGTAAGAACAAAAGATTAATATGGAACTATAACATTCAACCACTTGGAAGGTCAATGCTGGTTGAATCCTAAATGTATGACAGATCACTGCAACATCCCAGCAAAAAGATCTGGTTTTCCCTACAATTTCAGCATAATAGACTTAACCCAATTTTTTTCCAACTGTTGAGGCATAAAATAATTATATAAAGAGTACAAAGAACCAAAGACCATCAGGGAAAATAACTATTTAAAAAACTGTGTTAGTTATGCGGCAGAATAAGGCTTCCAAGTGATATTGGGAGCAGAATTGCGGTTAATTTTGTTTCACGCGTCATGCCTGGGACAAAAGAAGCATTACGATGCTATTTTCTCGGACTACATAAACATCACTATGTTGACTTCCTGGGTTAATTCAGGAATCCAGTTACTCATGACCACTGTCCTCTGGTTTCTTTCTGCACTACTTCATTTACAAGCACAGTTTCCGTCATGACTTTTTTGATGATAGCGCACATAAAAAAACAGCAAAACCAATTAAATAAATAAAAGCATTTGTTTTCTATTGTTGCTGTCGCCACACTTTGTTACATCTGCTAGTACCACTGTTTATCTATTAAAAAAACACAACCAACATTAAGAACAATTACTAACGCTTCTGCTACTGCAACTACTACTACTACTACTACTACTACTACTACTACTACTACTACTACTACTACTACTACTACTACTACTACTACTACTACTACTACTACTACTACTACTACTACTACTACTACTACTACTACTACTATTTATAATCAGAACTAATTAACCAAGCGTTCTAAGAAACTACTACTACTACTACTACTACTACTACTACTACTACTACTACTACTACTACTACTACTACTACTACTACTACTACTACTACTACTACTAACATCACTACTACTATTACTATTAGTACTACTATAGGAAATGTATCCGAATTGGAATGAAGAGCACAACACTTGAGAGTACACGTACTCAGTTGCTAAGGACCTAGTAGTAGATGAGTGTACGCAAGTAATAAAATTAGTATGACAATAAAGGCGGGAATACGCACAACTTAGTAATTGAGGGACACAATAAATCAAACACAACTAGAGGTGGAAAGATACATATCAACGTTAATAATTATAAAAATAGTAATAATAATAATAATAATAATAATAATAATAATGGGCCGAGAGTGAAGCTGGCGAGATCAGGGCGGGGAGACCTAGAATTTAGATCGACAGGAGCGCCATATGTCCCACTGTGGTACACAGTCCTCAATAGATGAGTGCGTTTGTGCATCATTCGTGAATTCATACATGGCGTTTGGTGTTGTTAATCTTTTAGACATACAAATTAGTGAAAAAAGTAAGTTCTTAATTCATACAATTTCATACATCTATGTAACAGCCAGATTTGTCATAACATAGATCCTTGATTCCCAGTTTTCAACATTGGCCCGTAAATTCGTAGAAATATATTATTATTATTTATTATTATTATTATTATTATTATAATTAAGAACTTACTTTTTTCACTAATTTGTATGTCTAAAAGATTAACAACACCAAACGCCATGTGTGAATTTACGAATGATGCACAAACGCACTCATCTATTGAGGACTGTGTACCACAGTGGGACATATGGCGCTCCTGTCGATCTAAATTCTAGGTCTCCCCGCCCTGATCTCGCCAGCTTCACTCTCGGCCCACTGATTGTCAAACACTGGACAATCGGAAGGGGTGGAACTTTTCTTCAGGTCCGCCATACCGGGGGGCTATCCGGTCATCATCCCCCACCCCTATTCCTGCTCGGGCTTAACTCTTGACAGCTCGATATTGTTTTTTATCCGTGAAAGCGTTCGGCACTTAGATATTCTAGGCCAAGCCTGACACTAACAGGCCAGCTTCACAAGTGCTTTGTGATGTAATACACTAATAAATTAAATACAGCACCTGGATGTGAAACTGAAGCGGAGGGAGAAGGAAAAGGGAAAGGATGATGATAAGAAAATATGATTAAGGAGGAGAAAGCGGAAGAAAAATCCGATGATGTTTATAGTGATGATGATGATGATGATGATGATGATGATGATGATGATGATGATGATGATGATGGATGAAAAATCGATGATGATGATGATGATGATGATGATGATGATGATGATGATGATGATGATGATGATGATGATGATGATGATGATGATGATGATGATGATGAGTGATGTTTAAATGGGAATAACGATCATAACGATGATAATGAAAACAAGAGACATTTTATAAATTACAGGAAAGAGGGTTGTTTAATCGAAGGTCAGCTATAATTAAGAGAGAGTGAGAGGAGGAGACGGAGAGCTAGAAAGAGAGAAATAGAAAGATAAAAAGAGAGAAACAGAGAGAGAGGGAGAGACAGACAGAAAAGAAGTTCCTTCTCCGGCTGTTTTGGAAAAGAAACCGTTACGCTGTCACTCTTCTCTCTCGTTTGTTGTATTTTTTTTAAATAATATTTTGATTTTATATCAATTTTATCTCATGTAAATATCAATAATGGAAAATTTTAAACTTTATTCAATACGGAAATCTATAATTAAATACAAAACAACGTATTTTAAAGTTCAATTGTTTTTAATCTGTGCACTACAGGCGTTTCTTTATTCTCTTTTTAATAACCCTGTATCGTGGAGTTTTTAAAAACAAGTCTTAATACCAACGGTCAAGCTTTGTATTTGTCGGTCTGCAGGCCTATCCTTCGAGTAAATCTGACATGGAATGTCTGGCGCACTCCAAGCTGAGACAGCCTTGGTATCACCCATCTACGAGTCACACTTCAGGCTTTCAAGTTACACTCGGCATTGGTCAACTGTTTGACTATGTCCAGTAAGCACAGATGACCGACTGGACGCTGCTACTATGTTCTGAGATTCGTTTCAAGAAATTTCATGGCTAACATTATTTAAACAAAGTTGTTTACGTGAAATATGGCAAAGTTTAAAGGCTTTTAATTCAAGTAGAACTACTCTTAACTTTTTTTTTATTACATGTGTTTTAAACACCAGTGTCACTAGAAACCAGGAATGGATCAATCACCCTTTAGTCATTACATTTCAAGACATCGCAAAACAAGATAATACTGTTCAAGTATTTGTAACCAACACTTCAAACTAAAATATGTAAAGCTAAATGGAGACTTTATAAAGGAGAGTGAAAGAATATTTTGTACATAAAAGAAAAATGTTCTCCTTAAAATTTGTTTTTGATGTTTTAGCTAAATAAGTTCATACCATAGAAGCAAGTTTTTTTGAAAATTACACTCTTAAAAAAGAGTCAGGTTTAAACAATTTTTTACAACTATTTTATTTAAAAAACTATTAACGTTTTCATTATTTGCATTGAAAACAGTAGGGCTCCGCCAGATATGACAACTCCCCACGGGTTCTTACACTTTTATTGTTCGCATAATTATACCTCAAATTTGTTTTACACTTGTTTTGCCTGGACCTCAAACCAAACCTAACCAAACAAATGTTGGTAACAAAGAACCTTTACTCGTAATAGTTGCTCTCTATGGAATCAGGTTTATCTTCCATGCCGAATCTTTAAAATCAACTAGTTTCCATTAAAAAAATAGATTAGTGTAATGGACCTTTAGATTCACAACTTTACTGAATTAAATGTGACTCCAAACTTTTCGTATTCATCAATAACAGTTGCGTGCCTGTGATATTTTAAGGCGACACATTTCATGGTAGCAGTTTCTAGTTTTGTCATCAATGTACTATTTTAGCTGTCATAAACTTTTGGGCACATTCCGTGATGATCTTTGACTTTTTTACTCCCCTGGGTTTTCTGGCGACTTTACTCAGAAAGGAAAAAAATTAGATCATACTCGAACTTCAGACCTCATACGCGTAAGTTCATAGCACTAAACGTCTGAGCCACCGGCTTTCTCTTCTTCCAGTGAGTCATGACTGGTCAGAATTAGATTAATAAGCCATTATTTTAACCTCTAAACAATAGACTGTGAGACTCGAACCTTGGACCTCCTGCACGTTAGTCCATAGCACTAACTGGCAAACCACCGGCCTTCCCTTTTCGCCGTGGTTCATGATCGTCAAGCTTGAATCGTAGGCCAATCAGAGCCGGCGAGCTGGAGCCTGTCTCCGTGACATGCAAAGATTCTCCTGCCTCAGCAGCTCTGAGAAACATGGGCTAAGTGGCCACTGATTTCATCCACTTTGCAGTCAAAGTTTAGGGGAAAGAGAGGAAGGGGGTGATATTATTTCCTTTGTCCTTTTTAACCCCAGATTTCGAATTAAAAAAAAACTACTTAGGTTTGGGGGTGGGGGTGGGGAGGATTCGTGTAGTTTTCGTTGGTAACCTTTCTTTCTCTTCCTCAATCCATGACTCTGTATATTATGTGTGTGTGTGTTTGTTTGCCTCCCACTACCCCCTTTTTTCTATGTCTTCCTATTTCTCTCGTTCTTTATATATCTTTCGTTCGTTTTATCTCTTCCTCTCTTGTTCTTTTTTCCTTCTCAATCACTCTCTTCTTGTCGTCTCTCTTTCCCTTTCGCTCCCATCTTTCTCACAGCAACTTTCAGATCTCCATTCCTGACGATCGTCTTCTCACCTTGTCAGGAACAAAAAATGTTTCAATGCACCGGCCCGACTGTTTCCCTTCTAAATACATTGAACTATATTTCCGCTAAAAAAAAAAGTCGCAATTTAAGTGGATTCACATATGATTTGATCATTCTTTCGTTTTTACAAGTCAATGTCTTCAGATGTAACGCAGTTATACTGTAAGCCGTTTTTATAATCTGTCAAATATCTGAGAATGAACAAAGAGAAACAACTGCGACCCGTCTCCAAGGGCATTGAGCCAAACCCATCCATAGAAATGTATATTGTTGGTCACACTGTGTTTCGCCTTTCCAAAGAGTGACACTTTGCCGCTGGTTGGGAGGCTTGCGTGTTTTAGTGACCTTGAGAGCTATGCTGGTTGGAGATTCGACTCCTGGTATGGTCACCCAAGCCAGACAGATTGTAAGGTAGAGACCAGACTATAAGCATTCACTGGCCCTCCAAGTTAGGGGTTGAGCACGGGGCCAACAATCCCATCTTGTAAAAAAAACCCACTGTTACAGAAACCGCAACAGATATCCACAAAACCTGCTTGGTTGAGGAAGAGTCCTCTCTTGTAGAGCCCATGATGTGCACAGGTGAGAGCCCGAGGGAAGCCGGTGTGCCGACAACTCTTCTGACGACCAAGAACAAGACCAGGATAGGGATTTGGAACATCAGAACCCTGTATGAAACTGAAAGACCGCACAAGAAGGCCGAAAAATGGCACAACTTGAAGACATTGGGCCTCTGTGAGACCAGATATACAGGGACAGGAAGAGCGAGAATAGCTAATCGAAAAACCATAATCCATTTTGGAAACAAAAAACGCCAAGCACACACACACATATAGTCGCACTTCTGATGGCACCCAAGGCAACACAGGCACTACTGTCCTGGGAACCTGTATCACCAAGAATTCTCACTGCAAGATTCACATCGAAGGACAGGAGAGTCACCATCATCCAGTGCTATGCTCCCACAAATGTAGCAGACATAGAAGACAAAGTTAACTTTTATGAATACCTCTAGGCGGTGATCAACAATGTCCCAAAGAGTGAATCATGAGAGACCTGGTAGGAGACATGTTCAACTGTTTTGGGCAAGAAGATCAAGAAACTCAAGGAGTAAATATCAACTGACACCTGGACAGTCATCACGAAAAGGAAGAACTTGAAACACCAGATCGACCAGACACAAGACAAAGCTGACAAACGTACACTACAAGCTGGACACTGGGAGGAGAATAGAGAGGTGAAAAAAGTGCCAGGAAAGACGAAAGAAATTGCATAAAGGATCTGACAACAGAGGCAGAGGCTGCAGAAGGCCAAATAAATAATGAAAAGACTACGAATTCATCAGGTCTCTCTCGGGGAGGAATAGAAACCCCAGCCGCCCCGCCAAATACAAGAATGGAAACTCGATACCTGGCGAAGGAGAACAGAAGACAAGATGGGCGGAGCATTTCAAGGGAACGCACCGGCCTCACCAGATGTCCCACCACCATCCGAGCTCCTTGACATCAACACAAACCCTCCTAGCAAGGCAGGGATCGCCAAGACCAATAGGTGTCTCAAGTCAGGCAAGGCAGGGGGACCAGACGGCGCACCATCTGAGGCCGACATACATACTTCAACTGACATGTTGCACCCACTCTCATGCAAGCTCTGGGAACAGGTGCACGTTCCAGGAGACTGGAAAAGATGACCCATAGTAAAGCTGCCCGAGAAAAGGGATCTGTCACCCTGCGGCAACTGGCAAGAAATCATGCTGTTATCCATCCCTGGGAACGTTTTAACATTAATCATGTTAGAGAAGTTGGACGAGAAGCACCGAGATGAGCAGGCAGGGTTCTGACAAGACCGTTTGTACACAGACCACATAGCTACCATGCGTATCATCGAACAGCCACTGGAGCGGCAGACCCCCCTGTATGCAGTGTTTGTTGACTTTCAAAAGATATTCGACAGCGTCGACCGAGATGGCATCGGGAGACTGGTGTACCACTATGGCTTTCCACCAAAGTTCGTCACCATAATTCAACACGTAAAAACTGGCGTCCGCCAGGGTTGTTTGCTACGATCTCCCTTATGCTGGTTGAGTGGTTTTTGCGAAAGTCAACTACAGGCCATAGGATGGGTATCCAGTGGACCTTCATGAGGTAGCTGGAGGATCTTGACTTTGCAGACGATATCAGCCTTCTTTCACAAAGACAACAAGACGCACGAAAGAAAGACTGGGATTTCAGATAAATAATTAAAAAAAACACTAAGGTCATATGAATCATAACAGTCAGGCGGATCCACTGCACATGCATCAGGAAAACACCAAAGAGGTTGGCACGTCTGATTATCTTGGCAGTTTTATATGGAAGACGGAGGCAGAGACGTGGACATCAGATACTGAATCAAAAAGCTTTCAATATCATGAGATCAATCGGGAGTTGCACAGCGTGTCGGTACTAAACAAGATTCGGATCTTAAATACCAACGTGAAGACGGTCTTACTCTATGGCTCAGAAACATGACGCCGTATCCAAGACCAACAGCCATAAACTGCAATTATTCACCAACAGATGCCTCCGAAACACCAGAGCAGAAGAGGACCAACTAGAACGGTGGAGGGGATTTGCTGCGACCCTGTGTCCCACAGGGAATCAAGAGGCTCAAACTAAACTAAGCCGTGTTTTGCACTATTTTTCAGTATGCACTGAGCTAAAGTTTAAATGTGTTGTGAGCATTTCATCCTGCATTGTTTGACTATGATGTATAGCCTAGAAAACTCATTTTGCGTTAAAAAATGTCGGTTTCTGATTGTGTGTATCTGATTAAAATGGCGTGCTAAGGAGAGATAGATTGGAGCTGATAAAATTAGAGTTGAATGGAAGGAAATAACAATGGAGATCTAGAGAGACAGAAAAAGTGCGCGTGTGATGTCCATTTGTTTTGAGATCTATAATTACACTTTATTAACTTAAAAAGAAAAAGGAAGAAAAAGACAGAGAGAGAGAGAGAGAGAGAGAGAGAGAGAGAGAGAGAGAGAGAGAGAGAGAAAGAGTGAAGGGAGATACCGAAGGAGTCAGACGGAGAAACAGACATAGACAGAGACGGTGACAGTAAGGGGGATATAGGGAAAGCGCAAAGTGAGATGGAGAGAAATTGTTGGAAGAGGACAAGAAGAGAAAGACGAAAATCATAAGAAAGAGTTTGTATTCTCATCAACAGGAATAGAAAAGAAGATGTAAATATTTCAGGTAGTCTAAATATTTTTTACCATAAAAATGATGACAATTTTCGTCACCGCCTGATAATCAGAGAAATCCGGCTCCAGAAATAGCTGTATCACAGACTGGCGTTAGGGAGCAGAGAGTAACGCGCGACGAGAAATGGAGATTTCCAGGGGAGATACTGCCTACTTCCCGAGCCCTGATGGTCCGAACAGTACTCGGCCCTGCCACGGCTGGCCCCAGGCCACAATGGTTGTCAGGAGGAGGCCACTCGCCCGGCTCACTACAGCAACACCGGAAACGAGGTTTTGAACGCCGGAAGGAGAAATCTGACGAAGAATTTAAGTCTGAACGCTAAAGATGTCAGCGTCCCAGTCAAAGTCACACAAGTGTAAAGATTGGGACAGCGAGTGAGCCTCTAGAAGTCCAAGTTTGCATTACCAACTGTTTTATTCCTTTCATTCCATCACGGTCTTACTCAGTCATTCCAAAAATTTGTCCGTTTTTTTTTTTTTTTTTCTTTTTTAATTTCCTTCATTAGAGAAATCTATCTATCTATCTATCTATCTATCTATCTATCTATCTATCTATCTATCTATCTATCTATCTATCTATCCATTCATCTTTTTATATATCATCTATCTGTCTACTTATCTATATCCCGCATTCCTCAGTTTTTCTAAAGTTCATACATTAGTGCTTTTTGCTCAATGTTTGCACTCAGAAACTCCGGAAATCTCATACTTCTCGCCATTTTCTCGCCGTTTTTCCAGCAGTCGGTTTTCTGTTTAAAAAAAACAAACTGTACTTTCCTCAGCTACTGGCGCTCCAAACATATTGGTCCGACAGTTTAAATTTTAATTTTCACAGCCACGTATGTCTTGGAATTTAACCGACTTAACATGTTAGTTTCAAGCATCTAAATAACCGATTTGTTTCTGAACGCGATGAAATGCAAGCAAGAGATGAACTTTCATATGTGCCTTTCCTACTCTTCAACATTTTGTTTGGTTTGGTATTCACTGACAATACTCTTTCAAAGGAACTGCGAGGGGTATAAAACATAGGTCCGCAAACAGTAGTAAAGATAGTCAGCTCTGTTGTTTTCAAATTGATCTTGGCTCTTGTGCAATAGAACAATGTAGAGAAGTATCAAGCAACATCTTAACTTGCATCAATGTAGCTGGTTTCAAGGACTTACGTATAGATTTGACAAAGTCTATGCCTATTTCATTCTTTCTACCATCAAAATGTAGCGCCATTTTTGTCTCTAAATTTTATCCCCATCTGTCTATAGCTAAAATTATTGTCACTTAAGAACTGTTTCGCTCTCACTTTCTCTCTTTGTCTCTCTCTGTCTCTGTCTCTATTTGTCCATACAGACAAGCGTCTGTTTTTCTCTTTGTCTCTCTGTCTCTGTCCGTCTGCTTGTCTGTTTCTCTCTCTCTGTCTCTGCCTATCTCTGTCTGTCCGCCTGCCTGTCTGTTTCTCTCTGTGTCTCTGCCTATCTATGTCTGTCTGCCTGTCTGTTTCTCTCTCTGCCTCTGCCTATCTCTGTCCGTCTGTCCGTCTGTCTGCTTGTCTGTTTCTCTCTCTGTCTCTGTCTCTATCTGTCCGTCTGTTTCTCTCTCTGTCACTGTCTCTGTCTGTCCGTCTGCCTGCTTTTTTCTTCGATTGTCTCTTTTAGTCTTTGATTTTCAATCTCAATCTCCATCTCACTCATACTTGCTTTCAGTCCCTCTATTAAAATACCCCTTCTCTCTCTCTCTCTCTCTCTCTCTATCTCTCTCTCTCTCTCTCTATCTCTCTCTCTTTTCTCTCCGGCACTCTCTCTCCCCTTTTCCCCACCTCTCTTTATCTCTCTATCTACCCCTCTCTTTCTTTGCTTTGGCCTAACAATCCTTCACACTTTCTCCCTTCCTATACCCTTTCTCATTCTCCATCTCCTCATTTTTTTCATTCTCTCTTATCCTTTCCTTTTCTCTCCCCTTCACCTTTTCTCTTGTTCACTCTCTCTCTCTCTCTCTCTCTCTCT
>RQTK01001160.1:0-39691 GCA_003991915.1 Elysia chlorotica | reverse complement strand
TATCTCTTTCTCTCAGCGTTAAGTGTGAGCTAGCATAATTAGGGGCTCATTAAAAGATACAAAGCATTGCTAACTGGGCTATATGGCGCATTTTCAACTAACACATTTTTTAAAATAAATTCAACGCAGTATCTATGGCCTTTAACCTGTTCATATGTACGAATGACCATCATTCACAAATCAAGCAAATTTTAAGTTACGAGGTCAATAAAAGATCGTAAATTTTGCAGAAACTGTAGACCATGCAAAAGACCTGTCCTTGAATATCAACACAATAATGCCTATATTTCTACCGCCTGTCGGAAGCACGGCGTGCGTGCATTGGGCAATGATTGCGGTTACTGATGCTAATCCACAGGGTGGCTTAAATGGCGCTGGGTTAAAGCTCCCACCTCAAATGCACTAGGTACCAGCTGTCGTCGCATTCTCACTATTTGGTTAAAGGGTATTCCCCTCCTTGGTGCGTTGCCGTATGGAATCTATAAGAGTCAGGAGACGCTAAACTAGGAGAGAGGTAGAGATAGAGAGAGAGGAGAGAGAGAGAGAGAGAGAGAGAGAGAGAGAAAGAAATACAAGTAGGATGCAAAATTGTTCAATGTGGAGACAAAATGTCAGAAATTAGAGCAAGGAGATTTTCGAGACGTTGTGGCTTTAATTCTATATATATTTCATCTCAACAAACGAATCCATTATGATAACAGAGTGCCCCATGAAAAAGAAACTTTCAAAAAAGAATTGAATATGACGGACTGTGTTGAAAATTCCAGCAAAGAACTTTATAATAAAAGATTGGCATTTCGTCAGTAACTCATCCATGAGTGGGCGTCCACAATAACGAGGTCGATAAAAGATCGTGAAATCGGCAGATTGGAGATTAAAATTAAACCTCCTGTCCTACAGTCCGAAGCAGCTATCCAGCGTTTATCAAACGTTTAGCAAATGCGCCTTTCTAAAGAAATCTCTCTCGTTGGGCCTTACCCAGCTTAGTTTAGACAAAGAGACGTGGTAAACCTCACAAATCAAGCCAGTGCTAAGTGTGAGCTACATAATTAGGGGTTTATTGAAAGGTAACGCTTTGAAGCTTCTCATACACATTTAGAGTGTTGATAGAGGATCAGCACGGAACACTAGCTCCTCACAGTTCAAGAAGGGTGCACGGGGAAAAAAACAGGAAGCATTTTGCACAAGTTCTTCCGTTTTATTATTATTTCCAAAGCGTCATAGGATTTTTACTTGGTATTATTTAAACGCCAGATCCTCTCTTTATAAAAAAAAAAAGAAAAAAGAAAGGAATAGAGCATATGATCGTTATTTCCACAATCCCAAAACTAGCGTATTTGAATTACTTATATTATAATCTTTGGTTTATGTTCGTTTGACTTACTTGCAGTGAAGAATGTGATCTACTTTTGTAATAGAATTTAGATCTACCAATCTAGTGTTAGTAAGAAGAGTTACGCACTTCAACACTATACCACCATCTTCAATCCCGTGATTGTTTGGAGCATCGTTGTGAATATTATTATCTTCGGCAGAAAAATTTATTGTTTTAAAGTCCTGGTATTTCTATGAAATTCCCACGTCCTGCTTGAGTTGGTATGGGAGTTTTGATGCCACCAGGAGTTTTTTTCCAGAGTATTGAAGTGTGTATTGATAAGTAGTTTTAGTTTAAATTTGCACTTAAAAATACTCCAACACGGTTGCCATTCATTTAACCTTATAAGATTATATTAGGTGGGAAAGTAACAGAGCGAACATTGTGCAGCCTTAAGCTGTCGATCTTGGTGGTTTAGATGAGAAAATCAGGCCAGTCAGACTTAAAATTACCCAACGAATAGTCGAATACCAGCCTAGCATTAATTACATTGAAAATTTAGCATGTGAAATGAATGTAAGATGGTACAAAATATTTGTCAAATGTCACAACTAATAACAATTGCTCAATCAAAATATTTTATTAGTATGTGCCAATAAATTACCGGGCTTTCTATATGCGCTTTTCCTTGCCACTGATTTTACCGTTATCCAAACAGTCTGCATTCTCGCCACGACTGTTCAATAATTCTTATTATTTTGAGTATGAGTTCGTCGCTGTAATAGAAAACGAAAAAAAAATGTGCCCTACATTAAGTTTTCAATTTTATCAAAAGCTGAACCTCTAGATTCAAATCTATTTAAAGTTTGTTCGTGTAAAAAAACATATTCATTTTATTTTGAAATAGAGAGATAGTTACGGAACGCCTAAACATGCAAACAAAATTGATGTTTTAACAAGAGTCGTTCCAAAGAAGGTGCTTATTTTTTATTTTTTTAAACCCCCTCACGGTGTTGATAAAGCTCACGGAGGAGTACTCCGTAATTTTAGGTTATAAATAGATCAAAGCTGTCCATGTGAAACTCCCACTCATAACAGAGCTATAAATCTGGCAAGCTGTGGAACGTGTGGGCGTGAGAGTGCAGTGGTGGGGTTGAAATCTGGCAGTGCTTGGCTAGCTGGGGGCGTGAAGTAAGAGAGAGAGAGAGAGAGAGAGAGAGAGAGAGAGAGAGAGAGAGAGAGAGAGAGAGAGAGAGAGAGAGAGAGAGAGAGAGAGAGAGAGAGAGAGAGAGAGAGAGAGAGAGAGAGAGAGAGAGAGAGAGAGAGAGAGAGAGAGAGAGAGAGAGACGGAGCAACAGGCATAAAAACACACTGAGATACAGACATACATCAACATAGAGCAGCGCAAAAAGGCGAGAGATATAGAGAAAGAGAAATAAAAGAAATAAGGTGGAGAGAGATTTGAAAAAACAACAACAAAGAATTCACTCGGAAGAGTCTGCCACTCATTTTGTTCTCGATGATATTAACATGGCTCACACAGGTGGTGGTGGCGGAATAATGCAATCCAATTCTCACAAAGAAATGGGATATTTTCTTTAATTTTTTATTTGTTATTTTTAAGGTGCATTTTGTTGTTTGTTGACAAGCAAAATACCAGTGCATGTCTCAGTGTGTACCTTTTTGAAATCTATCATCGCTCAAACAAGTCATGTAAATGTAAACGTTTATTTTGAAAGATTTTTTAGTCAAAGTATAATTAGAAATAGACTTATTGATGACAAGGTGATGTTCAATGGTGTTGCGTTCATAACACAGACTATCTCAAACAATAAATCATAACACAGTGTTTAACTGTTCCAAACACAAAGAGTTGGGATCGCATAAAGGCTTCTGTGAACAGAAGATAAAGACGCTAGAGTTGACTTACATTTGCACCAAGTTGTCAAAGTGCGCTAAAACTGTAGCAATATAGGCAAAGTTTCGCCATTTAAGAGAAGTTACTGAATAGGTTCGTTGAAAACGTATTATTTCTCTGCCCATCTGTGCTGAAAATTGAATGAAAATAGACCCGTGCTATCCTTGCAATGCAAAATTCTTTTCACATCGATTTAGTCAGTGACTTGGCTTTCTAATTTTGGAAGTCTGTGTCTCGTGAAGATAATAATTCAATTTCTACCTGCACTTTTAAAATTCTTCGGGAATTTCACAAAACGCACCAGAGCCTGAAAGTTTCAAGCACAAAATTGGCTAATGAGATCGACTGTCTTTTACGTCATATCCCAGGGTAAAACTCATTCACTATGAATTGGCTTAGCAGGCATTTTTATCGTCCACTGATAACGAAAACAGTCTTTGTATAAATTTAGATCGCACAAGAGCTCGAAGAGTTCTACATCGACGAGCTTAACATATTATGTGTATGTTGTGGCAAATGAGCTATCTTTTCATTTAACGCCTTCTACGTTCCCAAGGTAGGTCCTATATGGCGATAGACGCCAAGATTTGTCTAACAATATTTACATGCTGCCACAAAAAGACCTGATCGGGGATACAAGGACTTCTGTTTCAGCCGGTCACATGCAATTGATTCCAATAGAAGCCGATCTTATAGCCTGACTGTTATAGGCAGTACCCCGGACCTATGATATAAAACCACGCGCTCTACTAATTGGCCACTATGTCCCCACCCATTGCACCAGCTCTCGGAAACATGGCGTGCGTACATTGGGCAATGATCGCGGAGACAGCTTGTCGTTGACTGATGGTGATCCACAGGGTGGCTTTGTAGCGCTGGGGTTAGAGTTTCCACCTCTAATTCACTGGGTACCGGGTGTGGAGCCCCGCCCTAGTCGTGGCATTCTCACTATTTGGTTAGTGGGTATTTTCCTATGGGGTACGTCGCCGTATGGAATCTATGAGAATCAGGAGACGCAAAACCTGGAGAGAGAGAGAGAGAGAGAGAGAGAGAGAGAGAGAGAAAGAAAGAGAGAAAGAGAGAGAGAGAGAGAGAGATAGAGAGAGAGAGAGAGAGAGAGAGAGAGAGAGAGAGAGAAAGAGAGAGAGAGAGAGAGAGAGAGAGAGAGAGAGAGAGAGAGAGAGAAAGAGAGATAGGTACAGAGGGAGGAAGAGAGAGAGAAAGAGACAGAGAGAGTAATGCAGAAAGGATGCGAAACATTATACAGTAAATAAAATAAAAGCAAAGAGATTTTCGAGACGGTATAGGTTTCATCATTCTATCTCTATTTCATCTAAGCGAATGCATTATGATAACAGAATGTCCCATGGTAAAGAACCTTTCATATAAGAATTGAATTATGACTGACTGTGTTGAGAATCCCGGCATAGACCTTTATGATAAAAGATTGGCATTTCGTCAGTAACTCATCCATGCTTATGTTTACGTAACGCTAAAGAGTCGATATATACAAACTTAAAGGTTTTCCGCCGTGTTGATGGGAGTACTAGGCTATCGCACAATGCATCCAGCAGATTTGAGTCCCGAGCTAAGTACGTTTAAGGAGAAAGAAAGACTGGTGGGTTGAACCCAAAGAACAAAAATGTGGTACATGTTATAACAGGATAAACACAGCGTCTCTGCATTAAGACATGACAACACAGGTTTACACATTTTTTTTAACGCTAAGCACAACTCGAAGATTTCCCAATCATATGAGTTAGACGGAACAGGCCGAGCCCCAAGACCTAAATAATTTATTAGTAGATGTTCAAATGGACTGTTGCAAGTAAGTGAGAGAGTAGGTTTTTTTTAAACGTTCAATGTTAGAAGCGAGGCTACCATGGACGAGTCCCACAATAAAGTCTGAAGTACTACGTGCTGCATATAGAGTGCGGGGATACCTGCGGGGACTCCTGACTAACCAGTCACGTGATGCAGACACCGACCCAGCAAAAAAAAAAGAGGAAATCGTCGGTTTCGAATCGGTGTCCCAACCACTAGCGCCAGTTCGCGCTCCGCACCTTTCTGAGATAGTAATAGCGTGTGCAGACAGACTAAATGTTGAAGAGGAATTATTGACATTACCACACATCTCCACTTCAATTTGATTTCATCAACTTCTTGGCTATTTTACTACATATTTGCAATAGAAGTCTTTGCTGTATTCCATTTCATCAAATCAATCGTTGTAGATAACTCATTCTATACTTAATTTGAAGTATTTCTACACATTCGCGGAAAATGAAGGCTGTGTATCCTGTTTAATTTTACTATCCTAAAAGACGGAAGAGGAAAACATGACAACCATAGAAGAGAGCTTTAGGTGAAAGTTGTCATAGAATCATCAGGATGGGACTAGGGATACCAGGTGGCAAAAGGTCTGAATCGAGATTTTAAAATAATCAATTGTTTTACATACAAAACAATGACTAGTCTCCATGGCGGAAAGTGATAATGACTGTAGCTAGCAAATATAAACGTACTGCAGCACTACTCACAGTCTAGAGTAAAATTACATAATATGGCTGAATAGGGAGGGCTTGGGTTGGGTTGATTTAACGTCCAACAGCAGCACTATATAGGCTATATTGTGGACGGGCCCCAAGACGGACATCTGACAATTTTATGTGCTCCCACACACGAGACAGGACGGGGATACCATGACTCCTGTCTCATCCCCCCCCCCATGGCTGAATGAGAAGACCTAATCACCAATATTGCATGCAGAGCAGATATTCAGCCTCCCTCAGTGCTACCATGCAGTATAGAGATGTAAATGAAGTTCAGACATGTTATTTTCTGATCTTTTTCTAA
The DNA here is from genome assembly GCA_003991915.1 of Elysia chlorotica. NCBI lineage: Eukaryota > Metazoa > Mollusca > Gastropoda > Plakobranchidae > Elysia > Elysia chlorotica. The sequence continues at coordinate 33,602 of RQTK01001160.1, read as the reverse complement.
TTTGTTTAGCTACATCCCTTTCCCAGCTGCTCCCATCTTCACCTGTGACAGGTGTGTTTTATTAACCCCCGGCTTTGAACCACCTGCGCCAAGCAAGCTTTTGTGGTAGCTCAGGTTAGATCATCTAGCTTTGTTTGCAATGGCTGTTGAAGTGAAGACAAAAACGGAACAAAACAAAAAGTATCAAACAGAAACAACATTTCATAAGTTTCACATCTACTAAATTTCGCGATGAATTATTTCAGAAGACGAGGGCAGCGCCTAAGTTTCAATCTCGGATTTCTGGCTCGTCAAGTCCACACTCAAGAGCATTACCGACTGAGCTATGCCCCCTCTCCGTTCTAACACATTCATACAAACGGGGCTCCAGTGACGAAAAGTTCACTCACATCAAGAAAGTCATCAGTGAAGTGTATAAAGGGTTAGCCACATTAAAAATTAATGGCGTTTCGGAAACACGCAGTGAGTAAGTGTGCTTTTTGAAACACAATCAGTCTGATGTTTTAAGAGCACCGTCTGCCCAATAAACACTTGTTTTTCCATTTAAAACTTTGTGGGGGTTTTTAAGTCTTTACACCATGTAACATTGTTTAAAGTTGTAGAACTTCAGAAGAGTCCTTGTCTCTGGTTTGCCTATCGGGTGCAGCTTCTGTTGCTGTTATTTCCTGTTTGGATAAAATCTGCTCACAGAGAAAGCTCTGGATTGATTACGTGAAGTGCGTAACAATGAATTACATGGTTTAGCCTTAAGTTCTGCTGGTAAGGATGTTTAACATGACGCACTGGGAACTTCATTGCAGAACTTGATTGATAAAATTGTACCTCATATTGGAAGGGCTGTTTTCTGCAGAGGAAAAGTAAAATCTGATCGGCGAAAGGGAAGATAAGTTGTACTGTATCAAGTGCGCTATCATGGTTTATTGCTTCTTCAGAGTTCTTAGATTTACACATCTAAAAAGCAGACAGTTGATAGTAATTAATTAGCCCGATAAAGTTTTAAATAGTTGTGGGTGCAGAATGTGGCGAAGACGCTCTTTCTTTTAGTTTGAAAAAGAAATTTATTTGTAGATAACAAAACGTCTATGCAGGCGTCCGAAGTCATATAAACACTGTATGTTTTTAGGAGAGAATAAAACTAAAACGTATAATTAACTTAAATTTAATTATTGTAAATGTAGGGTTCTAAATATTTATGAACTTTAAAAAATAAGGCAACTCTTGACGGAACGCTAAAAAGTTTTTCAAGCTAGACCTAGTTATTAAGATTTGGATCGAAAATTACTGTAGACCTACACTGTTTAAATATCTTTCCTCTTAATACTACCTTAAGATGGTTTCTTAAATGTCCTTAAGAAGATTTTGTATTATATGAATTATCGTAAGTGATGATGCACTTTAATGTTTTTCGCATGATATCGCATCCCTCTTCTTTTAGTGGCTTGTTTATCGAATTTGTCTCGCTACCTATTGTCAGACTGTTTCACCTCAAAGCGTGACAGAAGAGTTTCCAGCTTGCAAGACAAATTTGCAACCGTCCCAACAAGCAGAGAAATCATCTAAAGACTGGGTAACGCCCACTGAACACGTGATTTATATAATTATTCTGTCTACAAACGGTCGCCCATAACTGAGGAGAGTTGAAACACCTTGCTGCAGCAATATGCAGATCAGCCTAGGCGGAAAACTCGTGAGAACATCTCATCGCATGGGCCTTAAGTCAAGTCATGCTATTCTACTTCCTTTCCTATATAAATATGTAAAAATTACTTTGAATACAAAGTATAAGCGGCAGAGTCTGCGCTCTCCTGGAAGATACATTGAAAACAAATTGTACTTTTCTGATGTCCTATTTTCAAGATACACCTGAATCAATAATTTTAAAAGAAAGCTCAGATTCCCATCGTTCCCCGACCCTTCCATAGAAATAGACCAACCTGTTTTCTCTATAGGTACATACACACAAAACGCTTTTGGTTTGTTTAGTTTTGAAACAAAGCAATGCTCAGGGGAATTGTTCCATTGAGTGTCTATTACTTTTGCTTTATTCTAAGAGGAAATGATGGCAGGGAAGAGGTGAGGTCTATTCTTCTCAGATGTGAACACCTGTCTGTGGGTGTCTCACCTCAAACGTCACAGGACAGCCCGGGGGTTTTAACCTGTCTTGGTCTACTTAGCACATTGATCCGCTCAGCTGCTCTAAAAGAGAAACTTTCGCTAATTGGAAACTTACTCGTCCCAAATTTACAGATTGAATGAAGATATCTCGTCCATATTTTTTCAAATGCTTCTGCTGAAAGACTATTGTCATTTTTGCCTTTGTCTGTATGGAAAAATCTTTCAGCGTATTCAGTTTCTTCGAAAAATGGAGGTAATACGGAATAAGGAGGTGCTTGCCCTTAATATTTTAAGGGTATAAAAATCGCTTGCTTGATGAAGATGTACTTTCAGATACTCACAAAACAAACGGTAATATAAGCAGTCTTACACATTTAAGTATGGCCAGTAGGCTTATAGCCGATGGATCAGCCTTGCATTTGAAGGCAACCCCAATTAAGCTTTTAATATTGTTTCAATGATTATTGGAACTGAAAAAAAAACACCCAAGAGGACTTTCCGGTACATCTTTTTAGCATAACTAAGAGGCAGGAGCGTGTGATCTTGTTTCCTTTTCCCGTGTCACTGGGAGAGAGAGAGAGAGAGAGAGAGAGAGAGAGAGAGAGAGAGAGAGAGAGAGAGAGAGAGAGAGTGCGTGTGTGTGTGTGAGGTAGGTTTGAGAGGTTTGTGAGAGGGAGAGATAAAGAGAGAGAGAGAGAAAGAGAGAGGGGGGAGGGAGGGAGAGAGAGAGACCGACAGAGACAGAGAGAGCAAGATATGTTTATAAGGAGTCAGGAAGGATAGAGACAGAATAAGAGAATCATATAATAACGGAGCTAGGCAAAATACCACACAATCTCTGAAACCGCACATGATAAAGCTACGAAATTATCCAGGTAGATGGTATTTTTCTGTAGATTTGCATGGGAATATTTATTTTGAAGAAGAATGTTTCGTTTTCCACAGTTTGCCCAAAACCAGTGAATTGATAAAACAAACAAAAAAGTAATTTAAAAATTACGAACAGATACAAAAATGTTATCTGATCAAAATAAACGTTGAGGGTGTAGTGCTGAACCAAGATTAGAATCTGGAGCCTAGATCTGTGTTTAGAATCGATTTACGTTTGGTGTTTCTCGCAAGAATACATGATGGCATCAACTGAATTTAATCATAATAAGAGTTACAACGCTGAATTAAGTTTAGTATCTGGACCCTAGATCTAGATCTCTGTTCAAAATAAGATTCAGTCTTGTGAGTGATGTTTCTCGGCATGTTTTACTTATTTAGGGCGCTTCTTCGGTATTTTCCCCCAAAACTGATATCTTTGAAAGTTAAAAAAAAATATCATACAAGCGTTTGGTTGGTGCATCTCTTCGTGGAAATATTTTTCATTCCTGAAGGTATAGATTCTGGAGAGACATGATTTTGAGTTTTAACACAGTTTAAATTTATCTGTAATCCTTAAGTTTTGTCCACCTCACAACCCTCACGAATTTCGTAGGTTCCAAACTGGTATCAGACAATTAAATGCTATAGAAGGCAACACTTTTTTTACACTAAATTCAGCCTAAAAAGTTATTCTAAATTCTCAAATGTGGCAAATATACATCTTTAAAATTATGTGAATTCAAAATTTAGGTTTAGGACAAGAAATGATAACAATTCCTTTCAATACGAGATCGAGACATTGACACGGCTTTCTATTTACGCTTCCATTTTCAATGACATTTACTCTCACGAAAGGCAAAGTCAATGAATTGAACTAAGTGTAAAAAATATTTACACACAACATTTTCAAACTTTTTGAGGCATAGATATATCTATAATTTTTTTAAGAATAAATTTTGCATCGATAATTATATAGCAATTGATGCTCTACTGGAACTTGAATCTCTCCATGTGCGTTGGTTTTGCTCTCAACCCGTTAAAAAAGTAAAAATAAAATAAAACACTTTCAGGTGTAGATCTACATAAATCGGGTTTTTATCACTTCCTATAAATGGGTTTCAGAACATTTGAACGTTGTCCATGCCACTTGTTAATTATATTTCTTTAAATGAAAAGGCTAGAGAAAACCAATCTGTGAAGTGAACAACGAGTAAAAGTTATTTTTCTTCAGTCGTCTGGTGCAGATACATAATGAAAAAAAACACTTAACCCTCACCGATTACTACGTGCAATTCATAAACTTAACATAATTAAAATTAATTCAGAACTACCGGTTTTATTTAAATCCACTCAGTGGCGTAACAATATCATTTGCCCGACAGTGGGATCGAATCGAGCAACTAGCGAAAAATCAAAACTTATATTTTCTAACTCTATCCTGGTTAGAACAATTATTCTTCTTATAAGAAAATTTTCTTTGAAACCTGTTTTTCAAGCTCATTTTTAACTGAGTCTCTGTCTATCTGTTCTTACTCTCTTTTGTTATCTCGTTTGGTTTATCTCTCCAGGTCTCCTCTCTCCCTTGTCTCTCTCTATAATCTTATATCCATCTCTCTTACTGTCTCTATTTCTCTCTCTCTCTATCTCTCTATTTATCTCTCTCTCTCTTTTCTTTCTCTCTCTCTGCCTTATATTTTGCAGCACACGTGAAAATATATAAAGACATTGAGAACACCTGTCGCCTCTAACACCTTCTCTCTCTCTCTCTCTCTCTCTCTCTCTCTCTCTCTCTCTCTCTCTCTCTCTCTCTCTCTTCTCTCTCTCTCTCTCTCTCTCTCTCTCTCTCTCTCTCTCTATCTCTCTATTTATCTCTCTCTCTCTTTTCTTTCTCTCTCTCTCTGCCTTATATTTTGCAGCACACGTGAAAATATATAAAGACATTGAGAACACCTGTCGCCTCTAACACCTTCACATATTTAATTGTTAATTACTTTTTCCGAGAGGAGGGAATGGAAAGCTCTTATATGCGTTGGCGACGTTACCGTAGCATAGGTCTATTGTCCGGTCTTGTCTGGTTGGGCAGGTCACATACTGATGGTAGTGGGGTAGAAAGGAATCTAATGTGCAGTGATTGTCCATGCCACTTGTTAATTATATTTCTTTACATGAAAAGGCTAGAGAACAACGAGTAAAAGTTATTTTTCTTCAGTCGCCTGGTGCAGATACATAATGAAAAAAAAACTACTAAACCCTCACCGATTAATACGTGCAATTTTATAAACTTAACATAATTAAATTCAGAACCACAGGTTTTATTTAAATCCACTCAGTGGCGTAACAATATCATTATTTGCCCTAGAGTGGGATCGAATGGAGCAACTAGCGAAAAATCAAAAGTTAGAACAATTATTATTATATAAGAAACCTTTCTTTGAAACCTGTTTTTCAAGCTCATTTTAACTGAGTCTCTGTCTATCTGTTCTTACTCTCTTTTGTTATCTCGTTTGGTTTATCTCTCCAAGTCTCCTCTCTCCCTTGTCTCCCTCTATAATCTTATATCCATCTCTCTTACTGTCTCTATTTCTCTCTCTATCTCTCTCTCTCTCTCTCTCTCTCTCTCTCTCTCTCTCTCTCTCTTTGCTTTCCCTCTTTCTCTGCCTTATATTTTGCAGCACACATGAAAATATATAAAGACATTGAGAACACCTGTCGCCTCTAACACCTTCAAATATTTAATTGTTAATTACTTTTTCACACGTGGTTCCCAGGTGACAACAGAGTACATGCAAGCTGTATTAGTATTGCTGTATTATGCTCAATGTAATCTCACACCTCGTTCGTTTCTAAAAACTGTAATGGGTTATCTTATCGCTAAATGTTTTTGTTTACAACTGCCATCTTCACTCAATTTGCCAGTGTTTCGTCACGAACACTAGATAATCTTCCTCCTAATCCTGGGTAACGAGACAATGTTGGAGATTGGCGATACCACCTACTTAGAGCGGTAAAACCGTTTGTATGCATCCGTTTTAAATTAAATTTGCAGATCCAATTTGCTCCGCCTCCCTAAAAAACAACGACAGCAGCCTAATGTGTTCCATCCGGTTTGTCGGGGAAATAAGTAGGTGCCAAATCTTTGTTAAGCTGCTGTGAAGGTAAGATAAGTTAAAGTGAGATAAAAGTGTAGTTTTTCTCAGTACGTTTTAAGCTAATATAACAAAACTAAAAGGAAATCAATGTACTTTATTTTTATGGTGTTTATATCGTGAGGCGCTCTGATTATTATTATTCCTGTCTCGCGTGTGGCAGCACCTAACATTGTCAGACGTCAGTCTTGGGACCCGTTCACAATAAAGTCTATAAAGGTAGTAGTAGTAGTAGTAGTAGTAGTAGTAGTAGTAGTAGTGATTGAGTTAAGCTGGTTTGACGTTCAAGATCAGCACTTTATAGACTTTATTGTGAACGGGTCCCAAGACTGACGTCTGACAATGTTAGGTGCTACCACACGCGAGACAGGACGGAGATACTATTTCTCCTGTTTCAGCCGGTCACATTAAAACTACACCGACTCAACCAGAAGGGAGCGAAATCGCCAGGGCTGGAACCAGGGACCTTTTGAAAAAAACGTACAGAAAATATTCTGAAATTCCTCGCCCACTCCAAGTCCTTGAGTCTAGATGGAGCTTCCTGGTCCTGAACATGCTTTTAGAAGAGAACCATCTTTCATAGCCAACGTTGTATCTAACTATTATTTTTTCCTACAGGATTAACATAGAAAAAGGCAGGACAGCAACTGCTACCCCAGTGACACTTAATAATGAAGCAACAACAAAAATCGAAATAAAAACTTTAGGCTAACCTAAAAAAACCAGACCAACCGCTGCATAGAACAGATAGGCGAAAAAGTTTCGAGATTAGATGATGACACTGATTGCGAAAGGCCTTAAATCAAGTAATGCCATTAGTCTTTCAGCATTCCAAATCATTGTTGTTTTTTTTCGCTTCAGTTTGTGCGAAACAAAGATTCCATCAAAATGAGTGAATCTTGAGCAATCAATCCAGGGCTAGTTTTTAAGACATTAAAACAAAGTTATCTGTTTTTTTAGCTAACAGACCAGCGGCATTCCCGACAACCCACACATGTGACCACTGCGATAGAAATTGTAAGACACAGCAACATGAAACACCATTGTAGTCGATTGGGCAGAGATGATATTTCAATTTAAAAATTGAGCAATAAGGGCCGTGCTATTATCCCATATCAGCTTATCGATATATCCACCAACCTATCCACTAACTTGTTTCCTTTTCTCCTTTGCTTCGTTCTGATTCCCTAACTGCTTAAGCCTTTCACCCCCCCCCCCCCCCACCCATCTTTTTTACCCTCTCTCTTTCCCTCCCCCCCCCCCTCCCTCTCTCTCTCTCTCTCTCTCTCTCTCTCTCTCTCTCTCTCTCTCTCTCTCCCTCTCTCTCTTTCTCTCTCTACATACCATAACTGAAACCATGCGTGGCTTCTGGGAAAGATTTTGTCCATTCTATATACTATTTTCCTCCTCTCAATGCCCGAAACAAAAACATAAATGGTTCGTCACTGGAGAATTTTGCTCATTTCCTCATTTACAGGCGTTTTATAAGAGAACCGAATAACATGCGAAACTTACGGGGCATTTATTGCTGACCTTCACCTTGTTCCCCCACAGCTCGTCAGGGTCGACGTTATAGTCCACCTGTATCTCTATGCTGAGCACCTCGGCTGTCCACACGCTGTTGCGGCGCGGCCGGTCGCTGATCACGTCCTCAGGCGGGGAGAGCTGCGCGCTAGAGTTGCGCCGTGGCTCGTCAGTGGGCGGGGCCAGCCTCCATCTGAGGCCTGGGTCACTCGGACACTTCGGCGGCCGCTCTGATGTGGACGGCAGCTTGTCTTTTCCGGTTTTTCCGCCTTTTTTGGTCTTTGGTGAGGCTGGAGCTGTTCTCAGAATCATCTCCACTAGATGTACAAAACGCGTTAGAGGAGAGGGAACTCCTGTCGTTATTAAGATTGATGGATGAAGAAGAAGAGTTCCTGCTGGGAATGGTGAAAGTGAAGATCGCGTCCCTGGAGCCGGTGGAAGATGGCGTGCCCGGAGCGGGAGAGTCTGTGGCAGGACGTTTAGAAGATGCTGGGGATGCGTCCTGTATCGCAGTCGGCTCTCCGCTAGACTGAGGCGGTTGCTTCGCGCTGGGTTGGGTATGTGTAGGAACAAGGGGAGGATCGTAGTCTGTCCTGGAGGCACATGTTCTGGGAGTCTTGGGAAATGCCTGGTGATTGTTTAATCGGTTATGGAGGCTAAAATTTGGATTAGCTAGCTTGCTTTGGAACGCTTTCGGTTTGATGAATGGGGCTGGGGTTGATGCGGGCGCCTGAGTTATTGGTCGAAGAGGGATTAAATTTTGGCTAGATTTCAGTTGGTCCGTATTATGTGGGGATTCTAGGTTAGATATGCTTGCACTAGACTGAAGGGGGTTAGTTTTCAGGTGGCCATTTCTGTCTTCCAGCAAAGCATAAGAAGAAGGCTGGAGGGCCTTATTGTTATTTTCTTTTGAGTTGGCAGTGCTAACATCAATATCCTTACTTTGGTGGTCCCTACCGATGACTGACGGTTGCGGGCTGGTTGGGTCAATCTGGCCCGTTATTAAAGGTCTGAAATTATTCACAGCTCTGGAAGTGGCGAGGGCGAGCAGGTGGGACGCTGTTGTCTTAGAGTTGGGTCTCAGTGTGGGTGAATTCGCCAGGGGCACAGGCTCAGCGCTACCTGGGGACGTGCTCACAAAATCTGGACGCAAAGACCTGGATGGGAATATTGTGTTCTTCGCTGCTGATCCAGGGCGGAAATTTCGGCTGGAGGCATGAGGTCGGTGGTTTGAACTGGTCTCCGGTGACATGACGGTTGAAGTTCGAGGCTTGGTGATAGCCCTAAAGAAAGGAGTAAGCGCTGCGAGAGGTTTGTGCAGAACGGAACGCCTCCCGGTGTTTTGCCTGGCTGAAGTTACCAGGGGTGCGTGGACAGTACCCCTCAATGGGTCGGTTACTGGAGGAGTGGCATCAAAGGGTACTTGACCCGTCAGGGGTGAGGCAGCGTCCGGCGCTGTGTGGACATCGCTGGGGGTCATCCTCTCACTGTCCACAGTGCTGGGCGCGTGAGGGTTAACCGTTGGTATCTCGCCGTATGTGGATGTGGGAGACATGAGCCCATTGGCGATTTTAAGGTTTGTGTTTTTCATTTGTGTGGAGCACAAGTCACTGGTCTGATTCTAATCTTTGGTGCACTTTGCAAGTTTTACCACCAGGAGCCTGAATTAACACTTTTGTAGATGGCATCTTGTTTACCGCATCGTTTTCCGTACGTCAGGAGTTTGATAGATAATCCTCTAACAACGATGCTCTATCCATCTGAAAAGAAAGTGACAGTTGAATTGGCGTTTGTTAAAAATAGTTAACAAGTTTCCGATCAAAAGTTTGAATGTTAACTGGCTAAGTTGCGTAATCGAAGGAACAGGATGGGTGGCAGATAATGAACTAAAACAAAAGACAGTATCGCTCGATATAATTTTCGCTTGCCATATTATGAAATAACTAAAGGAAAAGCTGTCAATCTTATTAGTACGCTTATAAAATCGATACGGGTGATAATCAATGTATCTGGGGTATATCCTTGGTCCTATCGATTAGTATGGTATAATTATGGCCTCCCCAAATATGTTTATATTAAAGTGAAAACGGAAAAATCCAAGCTCCTTATTTTGACACCAAAGACAAAACCTTTACCAGACTGTTACAATGGTTTGCACTTACTGTTCCTATAAGAGAAAAGCTACGAAGAGCTGCAACAATAGCAAATGGAACAGATATGTTTCCTGTTTATAAATCTTTACAAAGAATGGGATTACGCAATGTTTATTCCATTCCTAAGCTTAATTAATACGTTTTAATCAACTATGACATGACACATTTGCCATCTAAAGAGTTTTATTTGTCACGTGCCATCTTTTTCTTGGAATAACTCCAAAAACATTCAAGGCCTTTTCTTTATCAGTCTAACAGTGGATGAGGGAAAAATGAATTTAGCCCTGTCGAAAAAAGAGTAACCTTTTAGAAGAAAAAAAAATTAAGAAGCATTTAGACCTTACTCCTAGAATCTAGATAGTAATTGTTTATTGGTTTTTCTAATGCATTTCACACCATTCAACCCCATATCCTCGCAGAAAAACTCATTGCGGTGAACATCAACAAGCACTACATCCTATGGACCATAGCTTTCTTAACAGACCGTGCCCAATATGTCCTTATTAAAAATAATAGTACCATCCACTTATCAAACACCATCAAAACAAACACAGGGGCCCCACAAGGATCGGTACTCTCCCCGATTCTGTTCACCATATATACAAATGACTGCAGGAGTCAGCATGAAAATAAAAAACAACAGCAACAACAACAACAATAACAACAACAACAACAACAACAACAAACTGTTTATATAGCATGGGTTTCAGTTTGTCTGTGATCGAACACTTCGTTTTAATGTGCATCGTTTCTGTTTTAATTGAAAATGAAGCGTTTTTGGTTTAGCATATGAGACGAAACACAGGTTCTGAATGTAAACTTTGGGTAAAAAAAATACTCTTGTGTAGGTACCACTTCAAAAATGAAAAATGCTTGGTTTCGAAATCTAAAAAGAAAAAAAAAACAATTCTTGGCCTAACCTTGTTAATTGATCCGTGAACTCTAATCGATGTTTTTCTTAAGCTAATGAATCAACGAGTGGTGGTGTTCAGTGATGTACCAAAGAGTGCAGTTTCTCAGCTTAGGTAACCATCGGCTGCGAACTATCAGCCAAGTCCGTACATCACTGTGTGTGTGTGTGTGTGTGTGTGTGTGTGTGTGTTCCTGTCTAAGCACACAGTGGTTCCCTCCTCCAGTTAAAGACTTAAGCAGCAATAAAAACACCCGGGTTCCTTTTCCTGCTGAACTGAAGAGAGAGGTGCTTGGCATTAGTGTCACTGCAAATGGCCTGGCACAATTTATTGTGAGGTGGCATTGAGGGCTCTGCCATTACACTGATATGGGAGATCATGAGTAAAAAGTTGAGTGTACTTGAGTGGTTGCTGGATGGTAGGTAGTTGGCATTTTGTGAAGTGCTTAGAAGAACACTCTGGGAATAAATATAGTTTCAAATAAAAGTTTGAAAACTAGGTAGTTGTAATATTTTTAGAATAACACGTTGATGATTGTGTGTTTTTTGTTTTGTCTTGTTTGTTTTAGATGTTTTTGGTCTTGTTGTAGTTTTTAAACTTTTCTGGAGTATGTTTAAGTGACAGTTTACGTATTGTCTGGAAACTGTGTTTTTCTTCTTACATGGGTAGTAACTTGTTCTCGATTAAATCAATACTTAATCAACTAGTTTGTGCGGCGTCTCTGAACAAACATTTTCATATATGAAATTTCTTGAACAATGAGGTAGCTTTGCTTTCTACAACCACATTATTATTACTTAAAGATATGCAGGACGGACCTCCAGCAGGTCATTTCAGAGTCCTAACCACATGATCTACCGTCCTTACTGGCTACTTTGTATAATTATGAGGTAGATAGGTATATTCTCCGACAAAAACGGTTGTTAAACATGCATGTTGGACTTTTTTACATAAATTAGACCCTTTCCTCGGGGCTCGCTTACAGGGTCTCTTCTGGAAAACAGTTATGACATTTAAAAAAACAAACCTGGGTTAGATGTTTAGTTTGTCATATGGGCTACACCACACACAGAGGAAGAGAGGGTAAAAGTTTAGTCTAGTGGGAGAAACTTTCGAGAAAGAGCAGAATCATCTGATTTAGGGTCGGGCCTTATTGTTATTTTCTTTTGAGTTTGCAGTGCTAACATCAATATCCTTACTTTGGTGGTCCCTACCGATGACTGACGGTTGCGGGCTGGTTGGGTCAATCTGGCCCGTTATTAAAGGTCTGAAATTATTCACAGCTCTGGAAGTGGCGAGGGCGAGCAGGTGGGACGCTGTTGTCCTAGAGTTGGGTCTCAGTGTGGGTGAATTCGCCAGGGGCACAGGCTCAGGGCTACCTGGGGACGAGCTCACAAAATCTGGACACAAAGACCTGGACGGGAATATTGTGTTCTTCGCTGCTGATCCAGGGCGGAAATTTCGGCTGGAGGCATGAGGTCGGTGGTTTGAACTGGTCTCAGGTGACACGACGGTTGAAGTTCGAGGCTTGGTGATCGCCCTAAAGAAAGGAGTAAGCGCTGCGAGAGGTTTGTGCAGAACGGAACGCCTCCCGGTGTTTTGCCTGGCTGAAGTTACCAGGGGTGCGTGGACAGTACCCCTCAATGGGTCGGTTACTGGAGGAGTGGCATCAAAGGGTCCTTGACCCGTCAGGGGTGAATAAGTTCTAGGACTAGGTCCCGGGATGGTAACCATATTTTAAATAGTTACGGAGGAATATAACCTTATCGTAAAAAAGACTGGCTTAGGTAATAAGTTTACAAAAACAAAGTGCCCGGGTCTAGGGTTATGCAAATTTAAAAAATACAAAATGAATAAAAAAAAATATTTACATTCGAATCGATACATGTATGCAATTTTTTTAATGCTCCTAACTGTTGAACACACCTCAAATTTCCATAACTCACAAAAAGAACTCCGTTGGCTTTATATTCTTCAAGAAATGTACTGGACTTAAGTACGATAAGTGGACCACAATGTTTGGTTTCTTTTGTTCTATAAAATAACGGTACAACAACATTATTTTAGCATCAGGTTGGCAGCTCTTGGTTACGTCAAGTTATTCTTTGGCGCAATAGACGGGTAGTTCAGTTCTGAAACCAAGTTACAGAAGAAAAAGGAACATGGTCTTTATTTGAGCTGACAGTAAAAACTTTTAAATTATATCTATTTATACATATGGTTCAGAGTTTTTCATTAATTTTACTTGATTTATTAAACTGCCAGCATCAATAAAATTTCTCAGTTCATTAAACCAGGTACAAGCTATTCCCTAAAGGAAATACTGGACACTATTAAAAACAAAACAACAACAACAAAAAACAACAACAGTGCAGTGGATTCATTTTCATATATAGGCAATAAAATAAGATAAATAGATGCAAACGTTATCATTGATTGAGTCCATAAAGATTCCCAAATGTTATAAATTATCACAGGAAGTGATAAATGGCTGCCCGTCAGAACCTTTTGTCTTTGAGAAGATATAGACGTTTATTTGCCTAAACACATTCCAGTGTTGTAACAATATTCCGCGGTATATTTGTCATGACACTTAAAGCTTAGCCGAGAATCACAACCAGCTGCTGTTTTCACATACTGCAGAAAAAATTAAGAAAAAGACGCTCAGTTGGGTTGGAGATTATTTAAAAAAAAAACGTCCCTTCCACAATGTATAAAATTAACCAATCTTTAAACATTTAAGGCTCTCTAAGTTTAAAGAAAAGAGAAAGAGAAAAATGCACCTTAGACAGAATTTTCGCCGGATTAGCTTTCAGAAATGTATTTATTTATCTGATATGCAATGGGAATGCCAACATGAAAAGCCAAATAAAGGAACAAATAATACAGGACGGTTTACTTCACTCGCTGCAGTGGAGCGTGTCTTCAAAGAAATACAAACATCAAATCGGATTGTTGCTTCTAATTTTATGCAATTCAAATATGTAACCAAATCACGCCAAAGAGTTGGTCGGTGAAAGTGAAAAGAACCTGCTATTTTTAGGAAATATTTAATACGGAGACGTGACTCTAGAGTGGAAAACCCGGTACTTAGTAGGTTACATCATACTGAAGGTAATGTACTGGAAGTAATCTTTGACACGTTCAAGTAGTGTTTCCTGCATAATCACACATAACGACTGTCTTAGATTCGAACCATGGACGTCCTGATCTCTCAGTCCAGAGCACTACCCAAGTGAGCTGTCGGTGCTGCGAACAAACACTAAAAGTAAAGGTAATGTTTTGTTAGAGAAAGTGGAACGGTCTCCTGGATGAACTATCTCTCAACATCCTATATGGCGACGAGATCCCAAAGTACCATAATAGTAATGTTTTGTCAGTGAATGTGGATCTGCCTCCGAGTGTAATGTCTCTTCAGTCTTAAGATAATGAATGGCGACGGGACCTCAGGGAAATATATTGTTTTTGTCAGGGAGCGAAACAGTCCCCTGGTTTAACGTGATCTCCGTCTCGAGATCCTACCTGGCCACGTAGGCCGACGCTTTGACGCATGCGCCACCGCTGTACCCAGACGAACTAGCACCTGAGAGGTCATGTGTACGCTTAGACTAGCACCGGTTTCGCTTCGAACTAACTGGTATCATCACATCGCAGTTTATAAGAGGAGGTAACTCAGCTAAAAAAAAAGCGTGGCCTCTGACCAAGACGTCTCGGGTGCGCGCCCCCTTCAGGCCACCATGTTCACTTCTGGTTGGGTCATTTTTAGTGCAATGCAGCCGGTTGGGGTCAAACGTCCTGCAATACCCACTCTTTCTTTTTGTGGCAGCATTTAAAGTTTTCATTCCTTAGATTTGCGACCAGTTTGAATGATAGCCTAGTTCTTACGATGTGCTTAAATGCTTAAAAAATTTAAAAATTTCAGCTAAAAACATCGGACATGCGTCACAGGATCTAGGCCCCAAAAGTAAAATGGATTGATTACAATAATCAAAGCGAAAGAGGAGACTTTGGCTGGTTGGAATAGTTTCATTATATGCCCAGATCAGGATTACGGAAATTATGTCTCTTTTGCGATAGAAATTCTAGCTGTTTTAACTGAAAACTCAATACAACCTTTTCATAATGTATAGCACAAAATTATTGTAATTATTTAGACATTTATCTTCTCGACTTCTTCAAGACTTCTTCAAGACTTACAGCAGACCGGAACACAGAAAGCAATGAACCTATGACTTACGGAAGACATACGTATAGATATTGCATAGCCTACTGTATTTTGCTAATGCAAAAGTGGTTGGTGCTACTATAGCGATATTCCACATTCGAAACATGGGCTTGGTACTGAACTGTAAAGTATAAATGCAAACATGCATTTGCAACGATTTTAAGTCAATGCATTTTGTGTGCGGCACAATGCATCGTTAAGTCTCTGCTTGTTTATCAATAGTGACCTTTGGTGGAAGGAAACGGAACCAGAGAGAAGTTGGACATATTTCCTGTATAAATGCAAACTATAGTAATGTTAAGAAACTGAAAAAGGCCACGGTCCTGATATATGACAGGTTATCTCGATAAGCCCTGTGACAAATAGTTAGGCTGCTCAATTTTACATGTTAGAGCGCCGAATACGATATACTTGGGTTCCAAGGAGAGAGAGAGAGAGAGAGAGAGAGAGAGAGAGAGAGAGAGAGAGAGAGAGAGAGAGAGAGAGAGAGATTCTCTAGGCAAAGAAGTTTGAAATACTTTGATGCAGGATCTGTAGCTAGTTGTTTTGTTACTATTGAATCTAGTCTGAAGTGTTTCAGATACGAGGGTTGGGGCGCCTTCTGGCTGATTAGCTACAGAATATGCCTAAAATACAGCCATATTATGCATATTTTAAAAAAATAATACAGATATTACTATAAACTCTGAAACTATATATTATAAAATCCTTCACCGAGAGTTAACTTTAATTGGTAACATTGCTTTTAATCTTTTGTCTCTCTAAAATTGATTTGTTTTGTTTGGTCTTTTAGTTTCTTCAGTAATTTATATTTTTCATTACTTTCATTCCTTTATTTTGTACACGTGCCTTGCCTGTTAAGTTCTAGTTTTCTAATATTACGTTTGGTTATATTAGAAACTTTCAATATTTTGATGAATTTACGATTCACAGCGATGTCTTTTGTAGGAGCGAAGTTGTTAATTTATAAATTTCCGGGCTTCCAGAAGCGGATGCCATACGGAGACCAGTTCCTGCTTTTATAAAATTTGACAATTATTGTACTTCAGTCTCATCTGTTCAAATTGTAGTAATATAGAACAAATCAGCAGAGGGCATGGGACAGAACGCGGGTCGTCGAATTTAAGGACGGACTCTCAGCCACTGGGCCACTTTAGCAATGTCGCTACCCATTAGCATTATATTAGCTGACAAATCCCCCTGTCATCCCACAATATAAAATTATACTGATACACATAAATTCCGCCTTCTCCTCCTTATCTGCTCACGATTAAACCATTATCCACTTTATCTACTTCTCTTTACCTTTCTCTCTATCTGCGCCGAATGGGATATACTTGGGTTCTAAGGAGAGAGAGAGAGAGAGAGAGAGAGAGAGAGAGAGAGAGAGAGAGAGAGAGAGAGAGAGAGAGAGAGAGAGAGAGATATTCTCTAGGCAAAGAAGTTTGAAATACTTTGATGCAGGATCTGTAGCTAGGTGTTTTGTTACTATTGAATCTAGTCTGAAGTGTTACAGGTACGAGGGGTGGGGCGCCTTATGGTTCATTAGCTACAGAATATGCCTAAAATACAGCCATATTATGCATATTTTAAAAAAATAATACGGATACTACCATAAATTCTGAAACCATAAAATTCTTCACCGAGAGTTGACTATTACTTTTAATCTTTTGTCTATCTAAAATTGATTTGTTTTGTTTGGTCTTTTAGTTTCTTGAGTAATTTATATTTTTCATTACTTCCATTCCTTTATTTTGTACACGTGCCTTGCCTGTTAAGTTCTAGTTTTCTCAGATTACGTTTGGTTATATTAGCGAATTTCAATATTTTGATGGTATTACGTTTCATAGCGATATCTTTTGTAGGAGCGAAGTTGTTGCTTTAAATTTCCGGGCTTCCAGAAGCGGATGCCATATGGAGATCAGTTCCTGCTCTAATAAAATTTGATGATTATTGTACTTCAGTCTCATCTGTTCAAATTGTACTAATATAGATCCAATCAGTAGAGAGCGTGGGACAGAACGCGGGTCGTCGAATTTAAGGACGGGCTCGCTGCCACTGGGACACTTTAGCAACGTCGCTATCTATTAGCATTATACTAGCTGACAAATCCCCCTGCCACGCCACAATATATACTGTACTATACACATAATTCCGCCTTTCACTGCTTATCTGTTCACGATTAAATCATAATCCCGTTTATCTTCTTTTCTTTACCTTTCTCTCTATCTCTTTTTCTATCCTCCTCTTCCTCCCTTTTTTCTTTTTTTTATATCTCTCCTTCTCTATCTCTGAAGGGGGGGGGGGGGGGCAGGGGGAAGCACTGGGGTAGAACATCGGCTTCCGACGCAGAAGGTCCGTGGTTCAAGCTCTGGCCATTGCACTCCCTACTGCTTGGATCGGTGTCAGTTTAATGTAACCGGTTGAGATCATAGTCATGGAATCCCCGCCCTGTCTTTTGTGTGGCGGCACATAAAAGTGTCAGACTTCAATCTTGAGGTCCGTCGACAATATAGCCTATATAGGGCTGACGTTGGACGTTAAACCAACTCAACTCAACTTCTCTCAATGTCTCCCCTTCGACCTTTCTGGCACATCCGCATCAACACTGAGCCACATGCAAGCCATCATATGGAAAAATAGCTTTAAGCGGTAGGTCATTTAGAACTGCTGACTTTTCCTTGAACGCTTACACCACATTGGTGTTTCCGGTCTTTCAAAAATTAGACGAATAACCTCTAAAGGTTAAAAGATATTTGGGTCGATGGGCTGTACTACCTGAAGGTGTATAAACAAGTCTTAAAAGGCGTCGCTATTCTTACCCTAGGGTCAATAAACATTGGCCTTTTCTGTCAATGTAGACAATGAAATATCAAACGATATGACCAAGTTATGTAAAAATCTTAACAACATTATGAATATACTGAAAGCACTTAGCGGAGGCAGATAGAACAAATAGACAAGGACTATTCCAATAGATGGGCAATGTTTTGCCTAATCGGGAGTAATAGTGTAGTGGGACAGAACCCAGGTTACCGAATTTGAAAGGCGTACACCACCCGTATATCAAATCGTCCGATACAAAGGAATGGTTGAAACTCTTATATGAAATGTTAGGGCCTAAATAAAACACACACACACACACACACACATACAACTTCCAACTCCTTCTCTCTCTCTCTCTCTCTCTCTCTCTCTATCTCTCTCTCTCTCTCTCTCATATAGACACACATCCTCCACACACATATACATACCTCCTCCAGCAATTAACCCAGGTGCAAGTCATCCTATCAAAAATAGTTTTAAGCGGTAAAGATTTCAAACATGCGGACTTTTCCTTGGATTCTCAAAACCTATGGTTGTTTATGCTCTTTAAAAATATCGGAGCAATGACCTCTCAAAGGTGAAAAAAATACCGCAATGGCTGGGGTGTAAGTTTTAAAAGGTGTCACTATTCTTCACCTGCAGCTATTAAACACTGGCCTTTCTTTGTTAAAACAGATAAGGAGCAATCTCACACTTACACATGCACACACACACAGAGACAGACACAAAGATATGATCAAGTGTCGTTAGGTTTCTATCAAACAGTATGGAAAAATACTGCGAGCACTTAACAGAGCCACCAGTCAGGTATTTTTGTAAGAGAGTAGCCAGAAGCGACATTGCTAATTCAAAGTATGAATGAAGTGAAAGCGCAAGCAGGTGTAGAGCTCCGGACGCGGTCTGGTAACATCAAGACGGTGATTCGCTAAAGACACAGAATCTAAGAGTATAATGATCAAAGAGAGAAAGCATCCGCTCCGCGCCGGTATTTTCGCACCGTGTGGTTTCCACATTGTAGTATAACGTCTCAGGAGACAGGAGTGCCGTGTGCAGTCGGAGAAACCACCAGAGCTCTCAAATCCACAGGACAGTAGCTTACTGTAGCTAACAAGTTGAATGGCAACCGATCATAATCTTCGCAAAAAATTTCAAGACAATTGTACTGAATCTGTGTCTCACTAGAAGTGCAAAGCCTTTCCAGCTAACATCTTGTTTTGATAGAGTAGCAAACACCATCAAGCTCAGTTCAGTTTTAGTTCGCAAGTTAGATCGTATAATTATATTTATTCTCCAAAACAAAAATATCTCCTCAAAGGCTTACCATCGGGTACCCTGCTTTGATAAAGAAACAAACGTCATAAAATTGTGTGTAGTCTCAAGTCTTAAGAAAGACTTTTTACTGTTCTCCGATGCAAAATGTCAGCGCTCCTATTTGAATTCTATTATAATTATTTTGGTTTGCTAATTTGTAGGCTTCTCTTACCAAGAAAAATAGTCTCATATAATTACATCAACCACTGACG
Organism: Elysia chlorotica; assembly: GCA_003991915.1. Classification (NCBI taxonomy): domain Eukaryota; kingdom Metazoa; phylum Mollusca; class Gastropoda; family Plakobranchidae; genus Elysia; species Elysia chlorotica. The sequence continues at coordinate 14,309 of RQTK01001160.1, read as the reverse complement.
TAGGTTGAAGAATGTCAGATGGCAATGATGTGAATTGTTTTCGTCTTTGGTTATTTATAAAGCAAACTAGGCTATGGCAACGATTTTATATGACTTTTTCTTTCTTTGTTTAGTCTAGAGATAAATATTGGGCTCCCTTTAACTTTGTTCCTCAGCTGGTTTTACTTCATTAAGCATTTATTTCAAATTAAATCTGCGAACAATGATGATATGCCAAGCTCAATATTTGGATAATTATGGATCTATATAAAAGTTGATGTAAACAAATCCAGCGGATGTATGGGCTTTGCTTTGTTGAAATGTCATCGTCTAGACCGGACGGCAGTAAAACCTAATTGAGACTGCATATCACCTTGATGTATTTATGCCCCTTCGTTCTGAGAAGTGTGTTTTAGTTGGTTCCTAAAGACAGCCAAATAACCTCTACCAATTTTACTTTCTGCCACACCGAGGTGGAAACCGAACCAACGATTGGCCTTCTGTGGAGATGGGTTCATGAAAATTAAATTATTGTGAAGAACTGAAGCTTTAAGAAAATCAAATTGCCCCCTCCCCTCTGGTTTACTAGTGTGATAATCAGAACTAGTGGGGCATCTATCTACCCCAGTTTTTCTTTTTCTTAAATACGCTCCTTTTTAATCCTTTGACTCAATCTTTTGACGAAAGGACATAACTAATTATTTTCTTATTGAAAATTCGTAACCAATTGCCAGTACTATTGTTATTACTCTTTGGCCACACGGGATCCGTATGAGGAACCTAGGGGGACATTAAACAAAAGACTACAGCTAGCCCATTACTTATTATTGCTTGGTTGTTGTATTGTATCCACCTGGTGATCTTATGAGATGTTGAATAAATAGAGGAGATGTTTAACAAGGAAATAAAGAATCATTTTGTTGTTGATCTAAACCACTATACATTCCTTTCAGGACAGAATTAGCAGCACAGTAAGCCTTTCAGAACTCTCTTACTTGATGAGCTGAAAAGAATCTAAACTAAAAGTCGTGTCTTCTAGCTAGGTTCTGTAACTCTTCCTAAACTCACATTCCTAATCGGGATCGCCATTACTTTTACAGAATTATTTTGTCCTCAAGAACCGGTTGGCATTAGACATCTTTCGGTGGCATTTACACAACACCTAAAGATGTAGAGGATATCTACCTGGCGTATGCATATCCACTACATACATATTTACATACCATTACTACTATCTAGGAGCTTTAAATACCTGCACAGGAGGTATGTAGACACACCTGTGAAATGGAAACATCCACAGAATCTTGGAATTATGGTGGCTAAGTTTGGACTGTTGTGGCTGAGATTAGAAAAATATTGAATACAGTTGGCGGTAAAAGCTGTGTATGCTTATTTCGAAAAAGGAATCACAATGAGGAAGATTTATAAAAAAAAATAAGATAGTTGATTTTTTAAACGTTTTTCTTACTGTTATTGAATTTGTTTTTTGTTTTTTGTCGTTTTTGTATCAGCTTAACGGTTACCTAAAAAGTGTTCTTGCTTTGCGTCCAACGCCAGCACTATATATACAATATTGTGGACGGGCCCCAAGACTAACTTCTGACAAAATTACGCCCTGCCGCACAGAAACAGTGCGGAGATACCATGGCTCTGTCTTAGCCAATCACATTGAACTTACCCGACCCAACCAGTGGGATATTGAAGGGGGTGGGGGGAGTCACCAGAGCAGGGCTCGAACCACGGACCTCCTGCGTGAAAAGCCAATGTTCTATCCCAAAGCTACTACGTCTCCCCTTGACACCTCAAACTCTTTGAATAGTGAATAATTAGTGTTACCAGAGATAATAGATATTAGCGAGACGGCTCACGAAAAGAGCTCAAAATGTTGATACGGCGGTCTAGAGTGACGCGTGCTCACTCTACTTCTTTCTTAAAATTAAGGCGGTTGAGTAATATTCAGACTGATTTTTTACTAAGGTTTAAAGAACGACGGAAACGCCTTACTTATCCTAACCCATATACGCTAAATTTTCCCCGTGAGACTTCTCACTATTTTCTCCCCTCTGGTGGAACATATGCAAAAAAGTAGCACCCCGAGGTTTCCTAAACAATTTACGCAGGTTATTAACAATAAAAAAAAAATAATTACAGAACAGGCCTCTCTTTTGGTTTATTCAGATTGTTTAAAACTTTCAGTGGAAGCATCGCCAGAAATACTTACACATGCCCAAGTTTTTTTAAATGTTTTTTCAATAATTATGTCTGAACAAATGTATACACGTGATATATCTCATGGAAACGTTTGCACTCACGCGAGATAGCACAGAAAACGTGCATTGGATACACTGCCAAACAAGATATTTTGAGGTGAACCAATCTCAAAATACACGACTATTACGTGCATTGGCAAAGAATCAACGAAACGTAATAATTATTATGGTTTAATATTCATTATTTGATTATGGGGAAAATTGAAAGCTATAAGCCTTTATTTGCATAGGTATAACTATCTGCCATTATATTGTAAATACAAGCTTGATCAATGAGTGTTATTGGCATATTGATACCATTTGTGTACAGCTTATGGAGTCATAAAGGTTGAACATTTTGTTTACCATGGATTATTACGTAGATGTTTCATTTTGTATGACCCACGTCAATACTGCCTATAAAAAACTAGAGAATTTAAGGCTAAAAAATCCTCTCATAGCTGATTCGGAAATTTAATGTACCTTTGTCTGAGTGCACACGCTCAAACGTTTTAAGCAACTGTGATGAGCAAGATGGGGAAAGTGCAAATGCTTGTCCTTCCACGTCAAGGCAATAAGCATCAGGAGGAGACGAGACAGGGGGCCTGTCCGCCGTAGAAGATGGAGACTATGAGGTTTTCTCAGCAGTCACTGGACGACAGGTTTAAGTCGGAGTGGCAGGTCAAGAATGTAACAGCAAGCTCCGCGCATTCCGGGCAGGTGGGCCAGTGCCACACATCGGTGTTTATAGCTCACCGCATTATACCGAGACAACTGAGGGTGGCGAAACCGAAGGACCGCCTGTAGTTGGTTAAGAGTTAAGAGCGGGACTTTCGCGATTCGAATCATAGTAGGTGGGCCCGTCTGCTGAATGTAATTTCCAAAGTAAGTAGTTTAACCAAAATAAAGCATGTTTTAAGAAAGTGAGTATAAAAAATACTATTATTAAACCGGAGCAACTAGATAATGATCTCTTGTAAATGTGAACTCTGAAATGGTTTGAGGCAAAAGTAAGCTCTGCCCTCTCTCTCTGCCCTCTCACACGTGGGATCTTACATGGCGTTCAAAGGAAGAAGCGATAAAAGGAGCGTTTTAATTGGTCAAGCATATTGTCGCAGGATCACCGACTTCTATATCACCAAGACTGATTTATCAAATTTCTCACTCTTTTTTCTTTCTTTTTTTTTTTTTTTGGTAATTTTTTATGAAGATGGCGGCGAGACAAAAATTTGAATACATATTTCTTAATGTAACAGTAACAATCTGGGGTATCACTTTTGCTTATTATGAAAATGTATGCATATTATGATCCAATGGCGGCTATTAATGATCCCAGTTCTGTACATTTTCTTTTTCTTTAGCCAAGGTTCCTTGAGTGGCTTCAACCGCTGCATTACTTTAAAGCTGCCAACCTAAGAAATTGGTATTTTATCCAAGTATGTCAAAAAAATTCCTATAAAGACGCTTTTTTTAGCATAAGATTGTCATCTTTGCAGGTGCTTTGAGACCGATGGGTGATGGGTCGCCAAGGGCGAGACCCCTTAGTGCCCGCCCATTAAAAGAGTACACTATTGTATCTCTACGCGTAGCACTCACTGGCGGTGCGGAATGTTGTTTGTGCTGAGTCCTAATCGCCTCAGTGAGAGAGTGTCAGAGACACCCGGGCAGGCAATTCAACTTCCGAAAAAATTCGCATTACTGACACATAATATTTATTGGACTTGTCTAACTGGTCTCAGGCTTAAATATTAATTTTGCTACCGTTCTTTTCGGTTGACTTTATTTGTGTGTGTAAGGTTCTGTTCCTCTCTTTTTGCTTTGCCTGCCTCTTGGCTTTTTTTTTGTTGAAATGTTGAAGTCGCATTTTAGTTCTCTAAAACAATCGCGTTTGTTCAGGATGTTTTTTCACTTCCGCTTGCCATTCCAACTGCTAAAGATAAACCTCCCGCCTGAAGGGCTCGACAGGAACGAGATTTAGGACCCAGTAGTGGTGCTGTTATCTGCTGCTTTTACAGACCAGGGTTCACAGACACCCCCAGGCCTGTGGTAGAGAGGTCTGCTCTCTGTGAGTCTAAGGCCCCCATTAAAAATGTTTTACATTTCATTTCTGTGAGTTAAACAGACCGTCTGTCTTGCTAATAGGCCCATCTTTTTCACATTTCTTCCTAATGTCAGACGAGACGGGACTTTGGCACTGCAGGAATTTCTTTTTATCAATGAGAAATGCACTTCTTTCTAAGCTCCACCCACCTCGATAACAGGCGCGCACCAAGCAATTCCCGTGTTGTTTTTGGGTCGGGGCCAGTAGATTAAACACGTAGTTCAGATCCAAACAAATTTCTCTGACGTATAAAGCTGCTAGGACGATAGCCCTGTCAGGTTTAATCTTAATAAGATGTTTAAAATATTTTACATGTGTTTAAACAAGCAGTTTTAGCTGAACAACAATTTACTGCTAAGGGGGTTACGTAGAGAAATGGCTCCCAGGTTCAGACGCCTGACGTATACTCTTATACATTTTTTTCTTTGTCCATAATTTAGGTCCCAATGCTTTTGTTGTTTGTTCTATAATTATAAGCTCATTTTTTTCATTATAATTTCTTTATCTTTAGTGGTATTTTTTATCAAACAATAACACAGCAGTTGACGAACACAACATTTAGTCTTATGGAAACCATTTTCATGGTTTATTGCATAACTTTATTCGTCTCTGTAAGAATGGCATCACTGCATGGCTTACGGTGCAATGAAAAAGAAATCAATTTCCAGACAGTGGCACGGTGTAGAAAAACACGAGACCTTTTTTTCTTTTATATTATTTAGAGGCGGTACCACCAAATAAACAACAGCAAAAAGAATAGTAGCACCCAAAAAATCTAAGCTACTTTAAAACTGTAACCCGTTTTCGTAACATACATTTAAACGGCTATAGAAACTATTTTGTTCACTAGGTTTGCACCAAAGATTCTTGAATAATCCTTAGTACAAGTCAGGTTACTGAACTATGATACCATCGATTTGAACTATTATGGTTTATATTTCCAAGGTCATAGCGGTAATGTCTTATTAAGTTCAATGTTTTATTATTTTTCATTGATGTTTTTAAATGTACCCCTAACTTAAGGTAATTAAATCTGATGAAAAAGAAAAAAAAAATTGATGAGGGAAGCCATGGATGCACTTGCAAAACTAGAACCTGAAAAATAGATTTTAGCTTTGGTTTGCAAAATTGTCCTAATAACTACAAGTACTGGGCAAGTGACTGAAATAAACAAAAATAGACAGTGGTTAGGACAGTTCCCATTGCTGTGTAATTGAGGGCTGAACAACCCGCAATCTGTGTATCATCATGTCCTAATTATGCACGAACATTATATGAAATAGAGCACTTTAGAACACTTTTACCCTTGTTCAGAAGAAGAAAAAAAAAGATTAAATATTTTGTTTAGTTTGCTCGGTCATTTCTGGAACTTGGCCTGTACATGAAAGATGCCGGTTGTGAGGAGTTCCACCCGTGCCACCCAGCTCTAGCTAACTCAGTTCTGCCATGTCGAATAAGTATTAATGTTGGCTTGGTTTGTGCTATTTTAGCTCAAGGTCAGGTTCTATCGTAACGAGCTATCTCAGTTTGAGAGGTATACGGTTGTGTGAAGCAGCTCACTATCTGTCGTCACAGTCAAGGTCACAACAGGTGAGCAGGGGCGGAAATTCTCCAGACGCTGATACGCCCATACGTAATTAATTTTCTGCGCCAGCAAGGGGTTACAGGACCAGCCGAAAAATCCTGGCCCCATAAATTTTCTCGATAGAATATCATATATAAACAAACAGCAAGAGTTATGGGGTGTATAGACCCTCATAATTGGAACTAATTAAAAGAATGCGAGACACTCGCGGATTTTCTTCCTAGACTAAATGTTGTAAGATACGGGTTTCTATTAATGGAGCAGAATATTTTCACATGGTATTCCTAGTAATTTCCTTAATCCTATGGTGTTAGTTAAAACACACCTTCTGGTTCTAATTAAGTAATTTATTCTGATTTTTTAAGGAGACACATAGTTTAAACAGGTGGAAATAGGTTCTTAAATTTGCTTTTTTTTCACCACTGACAAGTGCATGTTATATATTTATTCTAATTAAACAGTTTTACACGTTTTTTGTTTGTTAAAATTTGGGTGGTTTAGATTATTTTTAGATAGCCAGAAACGCAGAAGAATAAAAGAGAGATTTACAGAGAGAGAGAGAGCGAGAGAGAGAGAGAGAGAGAGAGAGAGAGAGAGAGAGCAAGGAAGAAATAGAAAGTATGTGGGTGAGAGCGAGCACGAGAGAGACAGAGAGACAGAGAGAGTGTGGGGGCAGGCAAACACCTACAAATAGGTATACCTTAATGAGCTGGAGAATGGTGGAAACCAAGGCTTCCAAAAATAGAAGGCCAAGTCACCGAAATATTCGTAAATTTGCAGCAAGAATCAAAGTGAACTATATTTAGAACATCTTCGCATCGCGCACGCAACTTGTATTAAGCAACAATAGTGGGACACAATAGATATAAAAATGACCGATCATTAATTTAAAAAAAAAAACAACCCAAAACAATGCGCACATAGATAGGACAGTTCACATTTTTGCAGTGTAGGTTGATCGTATGGGCTGAAAAATACTCTCTAAGTATAACTCTGTCCTATCTATGCTTAGAATTAAAAGAAATAAAATCACTTTTACCCTTGATACGCAAAAATCTTTTCACTTATTTTATTTTTGTGACTTGGCCTTCTATTTTTGGACGCCTTGGTGGAAACTCACGCAGCCGGCAAACAAGGAAAGAAAAGCAGAACGGCAGAAAGTACAATTCGACAGCGAGCATACACATTTTCAAACTTTTTCTATTTAACTAACTTCTGCTAAGATCTACCACAAAGTTGGATTAAAAAGCGCCAACTAGGGATCTAATTTTTGTGTGATTTTCCATTGACGGACATAATTGTTTCGAGATAGAACTATTAAAAGGCAATCGTCATTACATTTTGTGAAGTAGTTTGCCAATACTCGTGTGGTCGCTATCTACTTTCGCCGTGACCGTGACTCTAAAGTCTCAGCTACTCGTTCCCTGCTGGCTGACTAAGGGGTTCAGAGAAAAAAAAATCCTTGCCTGGAATAGAACCCAGCAACTTCACAAAGGTGGCCCAATGCCCTATGAAATGTTACTTTAATTTAAATTTGAAGAGCACAGGGGAAAAAACAGCAGAGTCACATTTCTTACATCATAAATTATATTTTCTTCTTTTAATTCAACACGGACTATGTCACAATTCCCATTTGTAAATTGGTTTAAAATAAGCATTTTTTACATGTTTTCATTTACCCCTCATAACTACAAAATTTTAAAAATGTGACTCTGCCCCTTTTTTCCATTGTGCTCTTCATTTGTAATATGCGTGCCCTATTGAGCTAATAATTTTCGGGCCGTGGCATATACAATTTGCTGCATGACAGCCTAGTGGACACGCACTGGTCACAAGCTTTTCAGGATAGCACTGAGTAACATCTGAGTGGTCCACAAAAAACAACTACTACACAGTACAAGACTGTCACTTAGGTTAAGAAAGAAAGCTTCTTAGGTTGAACGAAACAGCATTGTTGGATTGCATGGCACGAAATACAAAACACAGGATGTCCTTGTGGCTAACGGTTCTAAATAAGTTCGTACAATGCAGTGTTCGAACACACACTATGTACAAATCCCATCGCTGCTCTATCAACATATTAGTACTTCCTTTCTTTTCAGTTTTTTTTTTCGTGCTCGGTCTCTAATTATAACAAGAACAGAAGAAGTGTTGTAAAAATGGAAAACTTAAACAACGGCACTCAAGCACTTATTAGCTCCAAACGGAAATCCAGGTTGGCTATAGGAAGCTAGAAACTGAAATTTAAAATAAATTAGATATAGGGGGTATTATTTAGGATGAAAACCCATAATGGATATAAATCAATGTTCCAAACCTGTTTTAAAAATTCAGGCTACCAGTATAAATTTAATTGGTCCAAGGTAAAATTGTAAATCAAAACAAGCTAACCAAAACACAATACATTAATGTAAGAGAAGATAAGACATTGAGACATGGAATTTAAAAAGAAGGCTGAAATAGAAATATATATATAAAAAAAGAAGAAACATTGATGAGCCATTAATTTTATTGTAAACGTATAGAGTTCACTTTTGAGCATTCTGAGATATTGCAAGGTGTCCTTTCCATTTCAGCAGAAACAAAGAGAATCTAACATTTTCAACTAACTAAGTATTCAATAAAACGCTCATCGATACACTTATTTCCGTTTGAAATGGATTTCGTTCGCACCTGCAGGGCGATTATTTTGTTCGAAAACAATTTAAGCCTATTACTATCATAAAAGATAGATGGAGGCATCTGTCAATATCCAATAATTATGTGGGCGACAATAATAATATTGTTCGTGTTTATAAAAATTCTCGAAATTAGCCGACCAATAATTGGGATTTTGAAGATTGTTTTTCTTTTACGATTTTGTTCCTCTTAATGTAAATATTACCACGCCCCCCCTTCTCTCTCTCTCTCTCTCTCTCTCTCTCTCTCTCTCTCTCTCTATCTCTATCTCCCTCTCTGAGAGAGAGATATATAATAAAAAAAAGAGAGGAATACGCACAACTTAGCAACTGAGGGACACGATAAATCAAACACATCTAGGGTTAGAAAAATACATGACAGAGAGAGAGAAAGAGAGAGAGAGACAAAGAGAGCGAGGGAGAGAGAGAGAAAAGAGAGAGAGAGTGAGAGAGAGAGAGAGAGAGAGAGAGAGAGAGAGAGAGAGAAGTCGATAAAGTTACATCAAGATGATCTGATCTAGAGTGAAAGACACGTCAGCACGTTAGAGTTTATTTTAACTATTGTGATACATTTCTAAGGGTTCTAAGGATCCTATACGACGACAGACGGCATTTTACCTCTTGTGGTTTAGAATTTATAGAAAACAAAAGTTTCTGAATTAATTTCTTATACCAAACTCAGACGACTGTAAGATATACTTCAAACAAACTGATAATAGGTGTTTTACTATTTTTACAAAGGTTTAAATTGTTTGGCAGAGTAAAATAAAATCACTTTGAAATACTATGACAATGGTACATGAGTGACGGCAACTTTGTCAATATTGGACTAGAACCTAAAGCTGTGGAATCACCTTTTTATTGTGTTGTAATGAATAATTATATTAATCAAACCATTAGGGTCTTCACATCAACGGCACAAATATAAACAATATACGATACACCGACGGCAACTTTGTGAGGAGAAAGTGAACAAAAACGGCTTAACATGAACGTGAGCAAAACTAGGAACAACGGGCGTAAGTAAAAGGCAAGATGTCCTCGCTAAAATCAAAGTAGAGGCAACACAAATTGAAGCAGTACAACAGTTCTAATACCTCGAACAAACAATCGCTAGAAGTGGCGAAATCAACAAAGAAATTGAGATCCGTATTGAAAAAGCTAAATCAGGGTTCCTTAAAATAAAGGAGTTATTCGTGTAAATTCAAGAGATCTAGACTAAGAGCAATAATCCCTTATGTATTTTCTTTACTACTCTACGGAAATGCAACGTGGACTCTAAAAAAATCAGTTAGACGCTTGTTATTGTCGTTGCCGTTGTAATGGTGGTGGTGGTATGGTGGTACTAGAGTGAAGGTGGAGGTCATTTTAACAAGACGCATAATATTGAGGTTATTTGGGCATGTTTGGGTGAATAAATTCAAAACGTGAATGTCAAATAAGCTGTTGAGACAAAGAAGACATGGGTATAATAATTAAATTATATGCAACATTACAACTGAGGCTCCAAATGAAGCTAAACGATGAAATCAGAGGCTTACCATTGTTCTTTATTAATAATCCTGATAAGAGATGAGCCGAATTTCAAACTACAAGGCTTTTTTGAGGCACATTTGGAAATTGTTTCTTTGTAATCAGTACTACCTGGATTTTCTCATTTCTCATGACAATTCACTGAGTTATAATTAGTAGAACATATAAATTTGTCTTTGTAATAAGCAAGCAATTGGTCCTGTAGATCCGAGATTTCTCCCGCTTGAAGCTTGCGCAACGCGGGGTTTTATCTCTTTTTGTACTGTGAGCAGAGAGTGGCCTCTTGAGTGCTCACGCAATCTGATCAAAGTAAAGAGTTTCTCGCCGCCCCGCGCAACTGTGACGGTACGGGCAGGTAAGTGGTTAGCGCGTGCGTACCTCTGGTCGGCCCACATGCTCACACAGCCATGACAGGGGGAAGGGGGGGAAAGGAATTAGATCTAGTCGTCCCAACCGCCCACCCAGATAGCGCAGTTCTTAAGTCGCCAACATCGTCAACCTATGCCTGTCGTTCCCAATACTCTGTCACATCATAAAGAATGCACGTCTAAAAATTTAATGGTAATTAACTTCGAAACTGCCGAGTATGAAGTAGCTGCGCCACATTGCTTAGTGGGGCGTCCGTTGGATTGACAGGCACTCCTAGTCCAATGTCCATGTAGGAAATAGGGAAACCTTGCCAAAGTTAAATCATTACATTAAATCATAAAATATAACGGTTTCATAAAGTTTTTTTCTTCTTCTTAGTATCGTTGTTGTTAAACCGTTCTTTTTGTAGTAACAATAATCCAAGACGTTCTTCGGGAAACCGCGGGAATGAATTTATTAGACTCAAAGGTTAACACTTTTAAATAAAAGAAAAAAAAGAAAAGAAAAGAAAAGATCTTCTTAGGCGCAGTTGATGAAAATTAGTAATCAATTTGGAATTGTGCAAAAAAAAAGGCAATTTTGTTTCTTTTCTTTGAATGACTTAACGAAAGTTATAATTGGCCTATAGTTATACATTATTTTACTTTTGTTAAGTGATACCCAGTGCACCCTTAACAGCAATGAGCCTAACGTATGAAATATATATTATAATATAGCTCAAAATATTTGCAGGGTTGGTTGTTGTTGTCGTTGGCTTTTTTGTGTATGTGTGTGTTGTTGTTGTTGCTGCTTTTGTTTTTTGTTGTTGTTTTTTATTGTTTGTTGGTTGTTTTTTTATTGTTTGTTGGTTGCTTTTTTTATTTTTTTTATTTTTTTTTCTCTCACATAATTCAGGTGTAAGGAATACAACTAATATTATGAGTGGTTCAAACAATGAAACGCAATTAAAGCAGGCAATTTTTAAGGAAGCCGTTAAATCTAACCGGGTTTTTTGTGCGAGACAAATGAAGTTCCTGTAGAATACAAGAAGCAAAATGAACATGTGCAACTCGGCAGCAGGAAAAGCGCCGCCTTGGCACTCTCCCAATTCAATGCAGTAATTGAATTGAAATCTAGAGTTAGTTATCATTTTTTAGGAATAGATATGAACACTGCTATATATTGCTTCAATGTGTTTGTAATTTCTGCAGGAAAATGAAAATTTGCAGGTAACCATCCGAAATGATCTGATTGGTTTGTCTTGCGTAGGTCGACTCCCCTCTAAATTCCGTTCATCAATTTTTAACACGAGTTGTAAGTATTGTGTAGTTTAATAATAATAAATCGGTATATTAAAGCAACAGTTTCTATTTTTAAACTATCAAAATAATTACATCATGGACAGGTCTATAGGCCTGGAGGACGCGGTAGCTCTGGGGTAAAACATCGGCTTCCGGCGAAGGAGGTCCGTGGGTCGAGCCCTGGCGATTTTTGGTACCTACTGGTTGGTTCGGTGTTAGTTCAATGTGACTGGCTGCGACAGAAGTCATGGTATCCCTGCTCTGTTTCGTGTGTGGACGCACATAAAATTGTCAAACGTCAGTCTTGGATCCTGTCCATAATATGGCTTATATAGTGCTGACGTTGGACGTTAAGCCAACTCCATGATATGGCCTATATAGTGCTCACGTTGGACGTTAAGCCACTCAACTCTATTCCCTTCCTACCTGCAAGTAACGTTTTAGTTTGTTGTTGTTTTTTTTTTTTCAATCAACGTGTGTGTTAAGTTGTGTTTTTTGTTGATATTTTTTTGTCAATCCCACTCACATTTGCCATCATTAAATTTTTCTTAATATTTGAACCTTCGTATCTTCACAGCTGGAACAGGTGCGGTGTTCATGTAGCTTTACATTAGCGTTTCTTTTAATGTATTACGCTCTATCTCTCTGCCTGGTCTCTACCTTTCTCTTTCTCTCTCTCTGTCTCTCTATTATTTTACTGCCTCTTTTTTTTCTCTGTCTGTCTCCCTCTCTGTACGTCTGTCCCCCTTCATTTCTTCCTCTCTCTCTCTCTCTCTCTCTCTCTCTCTCTCTCTCTCTCTCTCTCTGTCTTTCTGTCTGTCTCTCTCTCTCTCTTTCTCTCTTGAAATATTTACCTATCTATCTACATAATTATATATGTATATATAATATATAGGCCTATAGATAGATAGATAGATAGGAGATAGTTTTAAGTACGAATAAAGAGAATCGCTAAATTATTTTGAGAACTAGATGATACAAATAATTAATCTTTACGTACATAATACCGTTTTGAGAAAACTGTGGTGGGTCGGTTCCGCTTTGTTCCTTCCCTCTTGTGTTGTTTAATAGATATTCTCTTCTGTGCATGCACGTAGACAGGATTTCTTTTCTTTTATTTAGGCTGTTTTTTGGTTAAAATTAAAAACTTTTCGCTTAAAGTTAAACATGGTGCGCATTTTTTTGATGATGGTGAGTATGGGCTTTGCTTTTCAAGTATCTGCCAATAGATGTTGTGATTCATTATTGTTGTCTTTTAATTTCCATTGTGCTCACTGAGAGTCGTCATTAAACTATTCTTTTCTAAAATCAAACTGCATCTATGTTGGTTAAAGCTAGTTTTGAACTGTTTTTTTTTTTTTTGAAAGACCAATTATGTTTCAAAATTATTGCTGTCTCGCCGTTGCACTTTTGCTTGGCATACAATTCCTTTCTGCAAACATTGTTTTATCCGTGCTGTTGCATAGTTCAGTGTCCTTGTTTTCTTCTTCATGCACAAGCCTGATGATATAGACGGGGAAAGAACCAGCACCTTCTACTCGAATCACATTCGCCTTGTTTGAGCGGAGACCAGTGTTGTACTAGCCACTATGCCATCAAGTAAGTCAGTTTTCTTAACATAGTAACAGTTATTTAAAAAAAGGTGAAGGATTCAGCTTAAATAGTGCATTAGGGATATACTATATATAATTACTGAAAGCTTACTTTTATTAATTATAATCATATTGACGTTTTTTTCAAGAACCTTTTATACTTGCTTGCTAGAATAATAACAAAAACACAGGTACTCAAATTATTAGCTTTGTGGAGTGTTATAATATACATAACGACACATAGTTAGAAGAAGAAGAAGAAGAAGAAGAAGAAGAAGAAGAAGAAGAAGAAGAAGAAGAAGAAGAAGAAAAAGAAGAAGAAGAAGATTAAAAAAATAAAACGGATTATTGGAGTAAACGCGCTCCTTCTTTAATTCCTATGATAGTTAAAGCTAATACATTGTGCATATAGCAAAATTTGGACAGAAATAGAGATCTAGTGTGTTATGGTGCCGATAGACTCGGCCATGCTTCAACAACAATATTACATTATTAGGTAGTTCTGTGAGCCTTGTGAAGGTCATCTAATGTTTTTCTGCTAATGACGCAATATCCAAAATCCAAATAATTATGGTTGGAGTGTAGGCCTACTGTGTAGATCTAGTCACTGAAGTGTCGATTTCATTAGGCCTAGGCCTAGCATCGTTTAAAGTAGCTTAATGATTGTTTAAATGAAGACGCGGCAAAACGCAGGAACCTTGCATTAACTTGTGCTAGGCTAGGTCTAGACTAAACCACTGTAAGCTTATCTAGGCTCACTAAGCTTAACTTTATGTTGGTTGACTGGATTAAGGAATACAACTAATATTATGAGTGGCTCAAACAATGAATCGCAATTAAAGCAGGCAAAGGAAGCCGTTAAATCTAACCGGGTTTTTTGTGCGGGACAAATGAAGTTCCTGTATAATACAAGAAGCAAAATGAACATGTGCAACTCGGCAGC
>RQTK01001159.1:48115-136768 GCA_003991915.1 Elysia chlorotica | reverse complement strand
AAGAGAAAGGTAAAGAGAGAGAGAGAGAGAGAGAGAGATGAAACAACAAACTGTGGTGTACAATGACATAATGATGTTAGGACTATTTTTGTTGCTGTAATTCTTAAAGAACATTTATGTGTGCATACATTTTTAAGAATAGAATTTTGCAGAAAGTTATTCATTGTTAGTAAGAAGACATCAAACTGTTAAACAAGCAGAAACATTATAGGGTTATCTTTCAGTCGATTTTAACCATTTTTTTTTTCCGTTTGCGCACTTTAAGTTCCCTTGTAAAGACTAGGAAAAGCTGCAAAGTGCTCAATCCTCTTGCTTGATGAGCTAACTTGAGTCTGAATTAGATTTCATGTCCTCTAACTATATTATGTAATTCTTGGTGAACTCACATTACCTTATTATGTTTTTCATATCAATAATGTCATATGATGTTTTTAATACCAATAATACCTTGTTATGTTTCTAACATCAGTAATATCTTATGTTTTTAACATCAGTAATACCTTATTGTGTTTTAAATCTTTTTTGCCACGTTGATAACCTGCTTTGGAAACTACTATTTTACACTTTTTGAAATGGTGCGTCCATTGGCAATACAATCATCATATGATAGTATTTTAAGTAGTGCGTTCTTTTAAAAGTTTATTGTTATAATTCCGTATTATGTCTTTAACATCAATATTACTTCAATATGTTTTAAAATCCATAGCACCTTGTTTTCTTCTCTTTTTAGGAAAAGTTTGGCCCCTCCTTTACCATCACTGTCTCCACCAGCAACTAAGGAACGGACTTATGAAAAACCATTACAGAACGAGCCTTTGTATGAAACTATTGACCATAATAGCAAGTCAAGAAGAAAAACTGAAGGTGAGGACACACCCTCACAGCGCAGAGCATCAGATGGCGATGGCTTAAATTTCTTCCATGCTGATAAAATGGAGCATAAAAAGAGGCTAGGTAAAGGGTCAAAGATTTCCCATAGAGAATCTAGCCCCCTGAATGAAAATAAATATTTTGGTGGTTTGTGTCAGAAACTCACAAGTATAATTGTTTCACCTGTTTTTGCGTAGCTTTTGTCAATACTGTCAGTAGAATGACTCAATCTTGATTGTAGCTCTTGAAAAATCCCTACTTATTTTAAATTATATCTTCAATAGTTTCATGGATTATTAACAATTAGAGTTAATTTTTGTTTTCAAAATGATCTCTAAAGTTTATGTGCTTTTTATGGGTACATCTACTTTACTTTCTAAGCAATCTTAGAAAGACAATGGTTTTCTGAAAAAAAAAGGATATTGATTATTAGATGGGATCCAATAAAGTGAAATGAAGTCTTAATCCTGAACCATAATATCTAATAAATTTAAACTATCCTTAAATGAACTAACCTGTAAAATAAACTTGGCTCTGGAAAAGTACTAAGCAAAGTTTTCTTTTGTCTGTGTAATATATAAGTTAAGATAAACACAAATTTAGAAATGTGTACATTTTTTTCTTTTAAAGTGATATCAACAAGTTTGTTAAAGTACATTTATTAAAATTAAAATTTTTTTCTGAAAAAATCATGATTGAAAATCATGAAATATATACCCTTCAAATTTAAATTTAATCAACTTGTCATTATTTTATCCTGGATAAACTAAAAAATTTTTTGAGCGGCGATTCTGTCAATGTTCTCATGTTGATACACTACTGCTCTTGACAGCTAGGCCTTTTTCAGGCTAAGCTTTTCATATACTCTATCCATATTGATTCTCTAATCAGTTTTGTTGAAACTTTTTTTTTAATTTTTTACATGGGAAGAATGTAAAAAAGTGACAACTTTGTGTGACTGTTGCTACTACTTCTTATATTCCCAGAGCTTGCACCTGGAGCAAGTGCAAGAAGCAAAGACAAGAGACCTGCGTCAGGTATTTTTAGTGACACGCTCTATGAGACAATAGGGTCTCACGCTCAGTCTAGGCAAGGCCAGCATTCACTAGGAGACTCACAGGATATACCAATTCCCAATTCAGCTTTGCCAAAGAAAGGCAGTTATATGCCAGGAGGCACAGAGTCTATACAGGAAGAGGATGAAGAAGAAGACAGCATTCAGGAAATGTCAAGAGCTCAGAGGTTTGTGAGTTCATATGTTGAAAGAATTATTCATGATAGTCATATCCTCATTGGAGGACTGGGTGGTCCAATATTAGAGCCTGCAGCTTCTAATTGGAAGGTTGAGAGTGAGATATCTGATCACACGTTCTTGGTTGGGATAGTGTTGTTGCAGTTTGATTCGCGAAGTCCAGGTTATCCCACTGTGGGTTTCCTTTGCCATATAGAAACCTACTGTGGAACCTAGTATACATTTCACTTCACTTTCCAACCAAAGACTAGTGAGATCCTCAAGGAGTCTGAACTCAGCTTCAGTGCTTATTGTTAAACTCATTAACGAAGGATTCAAAGCAGAACAATTTTAACAATTAACAAATTTGTTTAAATAATCCCTTGAACAACTTATGTTTTATGAAAGTAAATTCAGCACAAGTTGATAACAAATCACACTAGAACTTAGAAGTAGGACAAATCAGTTAGTTGGATTTATAAGTCAGTTACCTCATTGCTCGATTATGATTGATCCTATTTATCTTTTTATGCTTTTTTTTTTCTTTCAGGGATGTGCTCATGTTTAATGAGTTTAAGAAAGATGCAGCAAACCAGGAGAAATCAAGACCATCTGAGGAACCTAAGGACGGAGATCAGAAAAACTCTAAACATTGCATTGTTATGTGATAAAATTTGTGTGGTCTTGGAATGAGCTCTTCTGATATATTAAACATATTTAAAATTAAAAAGAAACTATATAGGCCTCTTGATTTTAAAACTGTTGATGCCATTAAATAAATTCTCTGTCAACATTCACGTGACTGCTGCCTTTTCAAAAAGTAAGATTCACCTGTCTTTGATCAAATGATTACTGCTTTTTTACCTTTGTGACTTTCAACTGCACTTTTACTCCTGTTTTTCTATAAAACTGAAAGTAGTTATCAATTTTGAAGATTCAACAAATATGAATTTTGTTGATTTTTATTCTTTATTGCAGATTTCTAAAATTGTATATAGATTCAAAATACCCGCAATTGTATATAAATTGATGTAATTGCAAGAACGACCTGTGGTTTTATATTATCTCATCATTTGTCTTTTATTTATTGGATTTTTAAATTGTTTTTCAAAATATTTACTTTATTAAGTTGTGCTAATGCTGTGATAACATAACGAGAAGAAAAATTGGGTGAATATAAAGGGAAGACAACTGCTATTGCAGTTAAACTCATTCCTTTTAAGTCACTAAGTTGAAAACTTCAATCGACATGATGTAACTGTGCAGCCGTAATAATTCTTTGTCAATTTCAATATTTACTTCAGACAAATTAACCATGTAAGAGTTATAATAGGGTACTTTAACTCTTTTTTTTCTTTTTAAAGTTTACATACTGAAATATTGAAAATGCTTGTATATTTATAGCAGGAATATGTTTTTTTCACTTTTGTAATTTTATTTCCTTCCAATTTTAATTGCAATCACAGAATGTTACTTATCCCTCTATTGGTAGTCAGTTTGCAGAGGTCAAAAATAAAAGTTGTCGAGTTTTTCCCTTTTATAGCTAATTCAAATAGAACATGTATTTATTTTGTTCCATGTTAGACCACCTCATTATAAGCTGAAACTTTTATCAGAAAAAATTTGCATAAAATCGTTTTATGTTCATTATGACTGCACATTGTGCAAAACTGATCCAATTAGACATATTTTGTGTTCACTTTGAACTAAACCTAACTGCTACAATTCAGCATTATCATATTTATTATTCATATATTATTCTATCCATTGCGTCTAGATGAACAGAATAACTTTATGTTCTTTTGTAGAGAAAAAAAAAGAAGTAGTGATTATTTCTATAACTATGTATAGCTCTAATGGTATTAAGTTATCCAGTTTTGTTCAACTCTCCTGTTGAAAAACATGTATCAAAGTCATTCTCCACTATGTATTTTACTGCTATGCATTGCAGTATGTTTTGGGTTCATAATACAAAGTTATCATGTGCATGAGGCCAAATCAAGTCTTTAATGAAAATAACAAAGAGCTTGTAAGCTTTTATGTCAGGCCTTGATGTACATCTCACAAAAAATGTAAATATCAAAGGGAGTTGGCTCAGACAAAAATGAACATAAGGAATACATGAACTAATAAAAGAGTACAAAGCATATTGCAACAATATTTAAAACAAAATGTCAGGTCACAGATAGGAACTACAAAGTACCCCCCCCCCCCCCCCCTTCCCGCTCCGCATACAAAGCCAGCATGGGACAAAAGGACACACAAAATCCCCCCCCCCCCCCCCTTTCAAGCTCTATAGAGATTGAGCATTGGCAAATTATACAAAATTTTCTTATGAGCATGTGCCTAATATTATTTTTCAAATTTATGTACAAGAGTTTTTTTTACATTACTCTTTTTTGAAGTTTATTATATTGTTTCTATGCAAATAAAGGTTCAAACTTTCTATCATTTGAATCTTTGATTGTAAATTATTATAGTATATAATCTAATAGACATTTTTGAATATCGACAGAAATTTTAAACAATTTTAGTTATTTTTATTAAGCCAACTTCCTAAATTGTTCATTATTTTTACTATCAGAGGAAAAAAAAAGTTGAATTTTCTTTTCTCTATCAGCTTCTAACAATTGGCATACACTTTACCAGAATGTAGAGCCAAAAAAAAACAACAGCCCATAAGGCCATTGTTTCTGATCAATTAAAAAAAATATTGTACTTATAAATCTACTTTTGCAGATATTTAAAAACATTAACAAATTATTCCTTGAATAATGTTTTGTTTAAATAGAATATGATCATAATAATAATAAAAAGGCTTGAAATTGCTTTATTTTACTTTCTTTATCACTTCACATCCTTGGCATTTGATTACCATTTCATGTTAGGTACTTATCTTTTTATGACAAAAAGAGAAAACTTCTCTTTCCCTAAGGTTTGAAGACAAAAACCCATTTCTATAAAACAGAGGGAAAATTATTACAAAAATTAAAAAAGAGTGCAGAGCTATCATACCAAACCGGAGTGGAACTGAATTGAGAGTGAGAATTGAGAGATTTTGACAAACCATGTGCACATTATATTAAACAACAACAAAAGCAGAAAAAGAAAGGGTGTCTTTAATCACTTTATTATTTTGGCACTACAATCCTACTACCAGACAATTAGCTTATTTCAGTGTAAACAAGCATTCTAAAGTTGTGAAATACCACTAAAACTTCTTTTTAAAAGAAAATCAAACATAAGAGACTTTCAAAGACTCGTAAGAAATAAAAAGTAGTATCATTATATAGTAAACATTAAATGATCAGGTAAGAATATTTGTCGGAAACAGAAAATCCACATTCGCAACATATTTAAAGGCATCACCAGTAAGGCTCAGGACCTTGTCATGGTTTTAGTCAAAGTCTCTGTATAATTTTACTTCTGATAATTGAGATTTGAACTGAAATGAAGACAACTTTGATTCAGAAGGCATGCCAAATTGAATCATAAATAATTGCTAAAAAATTTGCTTACTGGTACGTTGGGTTAAAAATCGTTGCAAATTCTGTCCTAAATAAACATTTCTGTCAAAAAATTTTGTTCACATTTGAAATCTATTGTTGAGACTGATGAGCCCCATTATAATCACTATTAGCTATTACAAACGATTTGGATGCCTTTATAAAACAACACACTCTTAAAATGAATATAATTTTATAGATATAAAGAGGTATGTATATGTAAATCATTTATCAATACAAATGTCAAAAAAGCATCCCCAAAAATGATAAAAATGTTTATCTAAATATGTCATTCACTCAAAAAAAAAAGAGAAATACGCAGGGATGCCACCTAAACCTGGCAAAATTTCAAAATTTTCATCCGTTTAGAGAGACTCAGAATATCTCTGAGATGAAGAATGGTTACATTCCTTAGAGGAAATAGATATATAACATTTATTATTACTCGCTAACACATATTTGACGGTAAACAATACGTGCAACAGATTTTCTTCTTGACTGGCTTCCATTTAGACCTATATTATATTGTTTGTTGTGTATATATATCCACCTCTCTACCCCTGCTCTAATTTTATAAATCACATTTTCTGTAAATTTTAAACTGTTAAGTGTGCCTCCATTTCATGAATTAACACAAGTTGTTTTTTTTTAACAAAAGATTGGAGCAAAACATGCCATGATTATGGCAGAAATCCAGATACAGATCTAAATTAGAAATAATTAGATGCAGAGCGTGCTGATCGTCCAATAATGTAGCTATCACATAAGATACATCTAGGCTAGACCTAGCTCAAGCTGGATCCAGACCTCAATTATTTGTTTTTTATAAAAGTTACCATACGAGCATGCATGTTAATTCACTAACCTAATTATCAATAGATCTGAGTCAGATCAAACACACCCAAGCAGGAATCAATTTGTCAGAAAAGACAGCGAGGATTTGATGAAGATGGACAGATCGATATTATTTGGAAGAATAAACAATGTCCATAAAAATAACTGGAGGTTAAAGTCAGTAACCCCGATAAGGTCAGCTGAAGTGCTGATACCGATATAACAGTATTATGAACATTTAATAAACATGAAAAGACATCGCATGACGATAAACATTGTTCTTTTCCGTACTCGCAAACTTGAGTAAATTTATTTTTATGCTCGGTTTTTGTTGTGCATTTAACCACAGTTGTATGATAATAGGAAACATTGTTTTGCTATAAGCAGCGGAGTACATGTAGTTTAGAAGGGCACATTTTCGAAATTAACAGCGTATAATTTTCACTCTCAAAAATATGTCAAAGTAAGCGAGGTGCGATCTTGGAAATCGACGGTTACGTACTAGTTGGGTTTGGAGATAAACTCTCATAAGCCAGTTGAAAAAAAAACTAATGGCCCTTGTGACTGTGAATCGATTCTAGGCTTTTGTGCTAACAATGAAGGCTGAAAGGCACGTAGTAACGGGCACTTTTTTTCCAGAGAAAAAGTTTACAGATTTTTAGGAAGGAAAAGTTTTCCAAACATTGGACTCAAGAGTCAGTTAAAAAAATTTCCGAAGGATCTAAACACAAATTACATTTCCAGAATTCCGAAAATTTCCGGAAAAAGTGGCATCCCTGAATATGACAGATAAGTATATTCTCATTATTTAAATACATCTTTTTCACTAGTAAAATTTCAGAATCCAAATACACTGACTGTCTCAAGAATAATATGCAAATCAAAGGTTTTAAGTCACCAATATGGTTTTCAAAAAGAAGATAATTATCATACTTATCTTATATCTTACATTAGTTGAATTTATGTGTAATTACATTACAACTTCTGAGGATAAAATCCACAAATCACTTTAATATGCAAAAAGGCTTCATACTAGCTACTCAATTATTTTGACGATAGAAAAACTACAAAAATGTATCATGTTCATCACATTAAAAAAACACAAATATAAATGCTCCCAATAAATCAAGTATTTGGATGCCCAGAGAGCAAAATGGTAGATCATTAATTGATTTAGGTTGCAATACAAGGCTGTTGGCTCATGACCATACATCCCATACAATATACTATAGCAATCCAACCCTTCTCTGGTAGTGACCAACCAATCACTTGCCAGTTTCATGTTTTGTAAGTTTTGCTTGAGCAGTGTGACAAATTTCAGGCTAAAAAGAATTCATGACAAAATAGTGAGTGGAAAAAAGTCTGCCACACTTTGAAGCCAGTATAAAAAAAAAAAAACATGGTCCATGTCATGGGCGAGATAAATTCTTGCTTTAAGAAACCAGGTCTAAATTATTACAAAATTAAGTAAGGGGTCGTGATCATCTATAATCGAGTGAAAGAAATAAGAAAGAGAGAGGCGGCTATGCTGGATGCATTCAGCATGACGTAAAAAAAGTTGAGGCTGTATAAGCCATAAGGGAAGGTTTGAAAATCACAGTCAAAAGTTGATGATGCAACGTTGATGCTTGTCAGCTGCAGTAAGTAAATTCAGGACAAAAATTATGTCACTAGAATTCTCTAGTGTCTGTTCCCACAACTGAAGGTTTAAACCTATAGTCATTGTTTAAGTTACCTGGGCTCTATAGCAATTGACTATCATTTACACATGTACACGTACTATGGCGCCCAGATCTGGTCAGTATTTTTTTTAAGTGCAAAAAGTTTACAACATGAAAGCCAAAACAAAATAAAGTGAAAACACTTAGCCTTGTGAATATATGACCAGCCTCATCTACAGCTAGATTCAGGCTTCGTCACCATTGAAGATCACACAATAGTTGTGAGCCTGGTCCTTGTTGAAGTATTGGAAAAATAAACAGAACCAGATTACTAGAAAAGTAAATAAATAAATAAGAGTTTATACACTGTAGTTGTAGATGTTCACTTATCATCCACATTTTTCTCACAAAAAAAAAACCTTTTGCCTCGAAATGACGAAGGGACTCATCATTTTCCAAACAACAGTTATTAAAGTTATAAATAACCATTGCACAAGTTTAACAATAACAAGTTGTCTAAAAGTCCAGCATTTAATGAATACTTTTGTATATAATAAAATTCATCTTGCTGAACACCAGCTGATGCCATTTTGTGCCAATCTTCAATTCAAACTTTAACAAAGTAATTCCTAACAATAATATAACTACCATTTGTTCATGGCTTTTTGGAAAGAGTAATGTTCCATTTCAGCCAAAATATTGAAGAACTTTGATTCCATTTTAGGATATACATGTGTAAATATGGTTACATGTGAAACAGCACAGTGCATGGGCCTGTACACTTAGGCCTTAGAATGAGCTGACAGCATACCAGGTTATATTTGATTATCTGACCATGATATCAATACCGTAGACAGCTTAAATTTGAACAGGAATAAGCTTAAATAATTACACAAGTTTTCAGCTCCTAGAAATATAGAATCTACTGATGATAAATCTTCTCATAACAATTTTCGAGCACCCAATTACTCAGCAAAAAAGTTTAAAATTTGTAGACTTTCCCAGTTTAGTCTCATGCATAGATAACATAATAATTTTTTTTAAAGGTGGTTTTTGCAGTATCTCCTGCGGATTTTGATTTGAGTGTAATCTACTTCATTTTGACTATGCATTAAAGGTGACAAAAAGTAGGACAATTACTTTCTGGAACTAAAGTAATATTGGTGTTTTTCAAACAAACTGATAAAAAAAAAAAGTCAGTTTTCAGACACATGAGAATAAATCAAATGTGGCACATACACACACATTATATTTATGAAGTTATTTCAGAAAAAAAAATTCTGATGACAGAAAATAATTTGCTTGACAAAAATTAAAATGATTTGCTTGTTAAAAAACAACAACATATTTTATTGTCAATAATTATGTTAACTATGCTAAAACTAATGAAGGGGGAAAGTAAATTAAGGGTACCTAAAATTTTCTTTAAAATTACTGATGACAAATAAAAGTATATATGTATATATAACACATTCTATGTAGTAAAAAAGTTATATCATATAAAAACGGTCTATCAAAGACGCATGATCAGTAACCTGGGCACAGAAACTGTTAAAGAGTTGACCAAAAAGACAAATCTCACACACTTAAAGAATTAAAGAAGACATTTTTGGTACAATAAATTGTACAGTGATTGAAGGAAAAAATAACAAGAGCTATAATATGACACTCACAATAAACATAACATCTTCATATTATAGTTTTGAGTAGACTTTAAATTGCACAAAATGAAAATGAAAAGGATTATTTGTAAATAAATGAAAATATGAGCGTAAAAGAACATAAATTATTTGACTAGAATCAATGGTAAAGTTCCAAAGGGGACATACAAAATTGACTAGAATAAGGAGAAAAGAGTAAAATGAGTTGTAAACAGATCACAAAATTTAAAGTACAAAATATCTCCATAACAATGACAGTATAATATTGTCTTATTTTGTTGTTGTTGGTGGTGGTGGTGGTTGTTTTTTTTAATGTATTTTTTTGTGTTGCTGCTAAGATTACAATGCAGTTAAATAACTGGAATATGAAAGACAAAACAATAAACACAACTTTAACAAAAAATCTTGCAACATTTTAACTTTTTAAAAGTGTATTTGTTTGAAGTTTCTAGTAAATAAATTTGTCTTGTCAATTCCAAAGTCCAAATCTATCAAATTAATTGCTAAAAAAACATTGACAAATTTTACTGGAACCTCTATAAAATTATACAGGAAAGACGTTGCCATGTAAAATAAACACCTTTTGATCAGTTTGGAAGCCAATATCAAAATTAAGATAAAGGTCTCATAAGTAGGCTAAACATTCGAAATTGCAAAACAAAGCTAGTCCATTTAGACTAAAAAGTAACAGTACATCTTCACACTCTAAGATGTCGCATGGGTGGATATGAAGAATGCTTTTAAAAAATGTTAAAAATTGTACCTTTTGGAAATATTCCCAAATTTCTAAAACTCAATACAAGATGGTTGGTAAGGATTACATAAATATACAATATTTACAAGACATTTAGAGAATATAGATCCTAGCATTGAATAAGGGGAGTAAAGATCACAGGGATTGTCACTCTGGCTAATTTTGCTATTTAATACAGCATATGACACAAAAACTTATATTTGTAACAAAAATATTAAATCGAATAAAGTAGATAACAGATTACATATTAGCAACAGTAGCTTCAATCATTGCAATGTCTCTAAATAATTTTTCTTGGGGTTTTGGTACAACTCAATACACTATTAACCTTTTCAAACTTAAGTTTTTGTTCTTTATATTTAATTGAATCAGCACCAAATAATCAGTTCAAAAAAAAACAAAAAAAACTTGTTAGCAAAAAATGGAGTGTGTTGAGCAAAGAAGAATCCTTTTTTTATAATTGTATAAGCTTTAATTATTTGACATGAAAGAAGCATTATTACCTCTTCCAATTAACAATTTGCAATCATAATCACTTCCTCCCCCCTCCCCCCCCCAAAAAAAAAAAAAAAAAACAGCAACAACGAAACAACAAGAACACAAAAACAAAAACAGAAACAAAAAAGTATCTCATAAATATTTAGAGGGAATATAACTCAGAAAAAAAGTTTCATACTTTTTTCAACAAAGGCAGCTATGGAACAAGATTGACTACTTAAACATTTCCAAAGCAATTCAATATACATTTTTATTGAAGCTATGGCAACATTGCTTGGGCTTGGTATCCAAATGAGGAGACTTCAGACAAACTGAAAAACCCTAAGATATAGTGATTTATTCAGTAATTTGGTCCCTAAATGTATAACAGGATACATTTGTCTCACTCAATTTTCACCCATCTTAATTTTTGTATTTAAACCACAGCATCATTTAAAGAGTAACACAGTGTATAAAATAAAATGCTATCAGAACTCTTATAAATGTTAGTCAAATATAAAGAATCTGCCCATCCTATAAAATTAGGAATAGATATAAAATTCAGTCCATAATTACTATGTCACTAGCTCAATATTCTAAAAAAAAAAAATACATCAGAAAATCTGTTAACTTTATCAATATCTAATACTAAAATATATTTAAAAAAATATAAATCTAAAAAAAAAAACGTGTTATAAACACTAATCTCGATATTTCCTTTTAAAGTCAAGTTTGTTCCTTGGTTTTGTCAATACACTTTCATAAATTTGAAACTGTGAGGCTATTTGCCAGATGCAGCAATATTTACATTTCTGATAAACACAAATGAAATATTTATGTTTTTTTTTATATGATTTGCTTCATGTGCTAGGCATGTTTATTGTGAGATATAAGACTAGATTTTTACACAGAGATAATTATATAAAGAAGACATGTAGAGTGACACATGCATAATGCAAGTGAGTATAAACTTTTGGGACTGAATGATAATGGTCTTTGTCATCCATCTCCTACCATGCTAATGACAAACCAGAAGGCAAAAACTTCTAGGCAACAGCTCCAATTCTCATGCCCAAACCTGTTGATATTGAGGAACAATATAAAAAAAGGTATTCTGTGTCAAATTTTCAATAAAATAAGTATATCATCAGAAAGGAGTAGAATTCTAAATGGCAAATTAAAAAAAATCTTATTACAATAGAATGCCTTAGAGCAAGGGGAATAAAGACAAAGTCTAAGATGAGGTGTTCTTGTGACTGAGCTTTCAAAGTAAAAAGTATCTGAACTGTTTGAAATGACTCAAGTAGAAGTATAAACCCGAACAAATAAAAACACACACACAAATAAACAATAAAATGAAACAAGTATGTTTATTCAAATTACTTGTACGAATTTGGCAAGATAATAGGTAATTTACCTCTTGGACTCGTATTTCAAAATCTCTCTCTTTTATTTCGTCCTTAGTTGAAGGTGGTGGATAGCAACCTTATTTGGTTTCCTTGAAATCACTTCATAAAGTATTACAAATACACTGTCCTTCATACAGCAAGCAATCAGTGCACAATGAGAAGGAAGCTAATACACTAACCAAGGAGTGCCAATAGTAATCCTGATACTGATAGCAACATGGGGAAAGTGAAGGGTTAGGTAGCTACAGTATGTTGTAACTATTGTGATTCAGTCATGTCCATTTTTCAAAACTTGAATGTTCTTAATTCTTTCAAAAAGTTTGAATCCCTTTCCATGCAATTTGAATTATGAGATCTACATTGTACAGTAGAACTCAAATACAACTCAGGCTCAAAGAACACCCTACATTAAACAAACAAAACAAAAATCTCAGATTTTTCTTCCTCTTTTTATTTATCAAGCTACATTTGATCCAACAAACTAATCTCATATCCATCCTCGGATCAAGGAACTAGAAGGCTAACAAAGTTATATATTATTATTATATATTAAGTTGTTATTGTTCATTTCATTTCTCAAGATTGCAAAAGAAAAGAAACCTACCCTTAGAGTGTAGTCCCAACTTCCAGTACATAGAGATGTTCCATCCGGTGCAACTCCCAGACAACTCACACGGTTATCATGACAATACAAAATGGTGATACGAGTCCCTTTCAGTGCATCCCATACATTCACAGTGTAATCGTTGTAGCCTCCAAAAAGTATACGACCTGTGCAAAATATTTTATGTCTATAACTAATAGCTAAA
The DNA here is from genome assembly GCA_003991915.1 of Elysia chlorotica. Lineage (NCBI taxonomy): Eukaryota > Metazoa > Mollusca > Gastropoda > Plakobranchidae > Elysia > Elysia chlorotica. The sequence continues at coordinate 123,556 of RQTK01001159.1, read as the reverse complement.
TAACTACACATACCCATGATTAAAATTATAAAATAGTTCTAGAGAAAGGATTATCAGGGCAAAGGTTTTAGCTCTTTTTTTTTTCATTCTTGAAATATTAGTTTTTATACGCTCTTTAGTGACAGATTGAAATTGGCAAAAGATAGCAAATTACGTCTATCATTTTGATTCACTGATCTGGGTCATTATCTTTTTCCTGAACCTTTAGCAGTATTGAGTATAACATATCGAATGACATATCAACTTTTAATTTACAGGAAATCTGTAAATTTAAGGGTAATTTAGATGCAATCAACAATATTATTGAATACAAGGCTGTGAAGTCCATTTACCATATAATTCAGACCTGCCACACTCCAGGAACTGAAATTCTGAATTATTTTATCAACAAATCTGAATCATGCACGGCTTGCTGCTGAAAGGAAAAAAAAGGCCACAAACAATGCTGCCCATCATCCGGTTCTTAAATTGTATTATGTACAGGAGCAGGATGGAAAATTTAATGCAAACAGATTTTACTGAACCTCCGAATATGGTCCAATTTTAACAAGGCAAGGCAAGGTTCCCTAAACTTAAGATTGCCAACAGAACCTTGATGAGAGAATTTTGACAAATCTCATTTATTTTCAAACTCAAGCTTGAGTTAACTTATCTAAAGACTAGATGACCTGATGCATTGTACAAACTAACATCTCTGGTATTCATTTTTTTTCGGACTACACCTAAGAATTGTTACCACCTCCATCGGGCCATGTTATAAAAACAAATCTGTGAAAAGATATACAACATACATGTGTGTATTTTTATTAAATAATTGTTATAAATAATTGTCCACTATTAAATTAATCCAGAAATGAAAACCATCCATTTACAGCAAGTGTCTTGGTAGTTGTCTTTAACCAAGTCTAAGCAAGTCTCTGTTTTATCGAACCACCACAATGAAAAACAAAATGTTCCCTCTTCCTCTCTTGCAAGTGTGTGTGTGTGAGAGAGAGAGAGAGAGAGAGAGAGAGAGAGAGAGAGAGAGAGAGAGAGAGAGAGAGAGAGAGAGAGACTCCATGAGACTACCCTTCCATTTCAGCTGTCTCTTTTCACATTTACTTTCAGTTTTGGGGACATAGGGAATTCCGAGCGAAATAGAACAGACTCAACAACTCAGAATTGTCTGTATAATTATGTCAGGCAATCCGATCAAACCTTCTTTTGTAGATCAGGACACATTTCAGGAAAAAAAAGAATCTTTGCCCAGTTAGTATAGGTTTTGTGATTGGTCTCCCTAAGTGTTAATAATCATATCCCTTTTTTTTTCCTGTATTAAGATGTAAGTCTTTTTGCCAATTCCACCTACCAACTTTTCTTGCTTGCATTCTCTTGAAATTTATTATATTTATAAATTTATGTTATAAAATATATCTTTTTTTTTTTAAAGCTTTATCTACAATGTCTACATAGAATTTAATCTCTTGTAAAATGTTTGTTATGGTACTCAAAATAAGATTTTCAGTGAATAACATACCACTCATAGAGAAGTCCACAGCATTGCAACCAAATATTATACTGTCTTTCTTGTAGCAATTTACTTCTCTGTCAGCTCGCAAGTCAAAAAGACGACACTGTAATGTGAAGTGTAGATAAATTTCACATATAAAGAACCAAGGTAAAAGAATATTCTTGAATAACCACAACAACAAAAATGAGAGAAAAAAAACTGTCAAAAGTCCTTATGTGTTCTACTACTATCAACATCTGCTTAAAAAATAAAACCATCTTAATACATGTAAACATGTTGGGATAATAACAAATGCAGATCTGAAATAGAAAAAGGACTTGCAAAAGGTGTATTCTTCACCATTATGCACATAAAAGAAAAGGAAGGTGTAGCCTTATCTTAGGTAATCTTGAGCTAAGAGAGGCAATTCATTTCACAAATGAGATTGAACTTGACAAGGCCCAAACTAAGTCTACTTTGCTGTAAATGGAATGTTTGCACAAGTCAGATTTCCCAGGATCTGGAGTGGAGACTGGATTTATTTTACCAACTTTTGAGGGCATGAAAAATGCATTAGTGAAAATTGTTTCTCTTGTACAAACATTTTCAGGAGAGGCTAAATAAGTCCACAGATTGCAAACTTTAATTAATAGTCATGTCATCACATTGCGACTAGCAAAGGGCTGCTTACAATTAAAATTTGAGCTAAAAAATTGAGCCCATTTTGAAACCATGAACCCGACAAAATTAAGAAAAACATTTAATACCTCTGAGTTATTGGTAATAAATATTTTGACCAAAAACTCATTGGCATGTGTATGAATCAACAGAGGGAGAGAGGAATAATAATGGTAATGATAGTTGACACTCGCATTAGTGTCTTACAAAATTATCAGTACTAGAAACACTTCAAAACAAGAGTTGATCTCCGCCAACTTAAATCAAATCTTCTTGATGAGTATGACATTAATTCTGGAGCTGACATCTGACAAGACATTCAAAAGTGATGTGGTTTATAAGTTCCTTTTTTTTTTTCAAATTGCACACTAATGTGGTGAGAAGCTTTCACGGACTTTGTCTGAGAGAAAAATTAGTTTATCCCATTATGTTTAAAGACAAAGAACATTTAAGTTCTTACATAAAAATATTGATAAACTAAATTTTTTGGTTATGTAAATCCCATTACAACAGATATTACAACAACAACAAAAGTCTAAAACCAATTTATTATTTTGTTAAAAACTAAAGATTTCAATTATAAGTAAATTTTGGGTGAAGTACTACTCTACTAAAACACACATCAATAATTTCAATGCTCACCGTGGCATCGTCTGAACCTGTAGCAAAAGCATCTCCACTGGGATAGAATTTTACACTATTGATGTCCGACTCATGGCCATCAAAGACTTGAACGCAATCTCCTGTTCGCATATCCCAGACCATGGCCACTTTGTCACAACCCTGATATGATTAAAAAATGTGTTATTTATTTTTAAATTTATATTAAGGGATAAGTCAACAAAAATGTAGGATGGAGTTAAGAAAAGAACGGCTTAAGATATATAATTGGCCTCAGTGCAGAGGGAAATCAAGGACATATTTTTAAGTGTAACAAACGATAAAAAAAGCTAGCTGATAAATTCCTACAAAAAGTGGACAGCAGAGCAGAGCTTCAAAGTTAAAACAGTAGAGAAATCCAGAGCTAAATACTTTAAATAGCACCAACCCCTGAGACAAAAATGTTTCCTGTCTCTGTAGGAGAGAGATCTATACTCATAACATCTCCAGCGTGACCATGGAAACTCTGAATCAGTTGTGCACTCTCAACATCCCATAGAGCACATGTGCTGTCTCCACTGCCTGTAAGAATCTGAAAGTTATGAAACAGGTAATTACGCCGTTCCCCAGATAATGTAGATGTATATCTTTTGTGCACATCTGACTTAATTTTGTATTCTCTTTATTCTATTCTTTCATTATAAACAAAATGACGAAGTTTCTTTAAAATTATACACATACAATTTTTACATTTTGAATAGAAAAATAAGCAACAGCAGTTTTAGCATTTACATACAAAAATTGCTTTTATTCTTTATCAACAATATTTTTTTCATATATACTGCAAGAAATCATGATTACAAAAATAAAATGAGGGGGTAAACAAAATAACAAGTTGAAAATATTTTTTACACCAATAACTATGTCTTTTTCAACAATAGCTTGCAGTCATATTACATTTTTAAAAACACTTTTTTTTCTTTCAAAGAATACCTGATGATCTGAGCTAGTGAAAGAACAACAGGAAAGGTAGCTAGTGTGGGTTGCTACTGCTTTTTTCTTGGTTGCAGGATCTTCATCCATATTCACGGGGTAAAGGGTGCATTTATTATCTAGACCCCTGCAACAAAAAGGTATTTAATCTACATTTCAATAATTTATGACAGTGAAGGAAAAGTTGGTGAAAATATTGTGAATGACAAATACAAACAAAAAGTGCATGTTTCATTTTGCCATATCCAATTGAGATCAATATTATCCTCATAAAAATTGATAACAATAATAATTCATGGTAAAATAAAAATAAACAAATTTCACTAATGAATTTTATAAACTTCAAATGCATGCTATCCTAGTTCTTTTAATAAAATCTTGCAACTCAATGCATTACTATTTTTTCATAGTATTTACTGACATCATGTTAATATATCTCTCGTGATAATCAAAGCCTGGCATAGATTCAGTTAGATTGCTCTCTCTTTAAAATGACCTCATATAAGCCTATTTTTCAAATGTATATTTTTTTTAAAGTATGGTAAAGTTGGAAAATTGAATTTAAAAGCACAGCAGTTACATTTATCTAAAGATACAAAAAGTATATTAAAACATCTTAGGATCCAGGTAAAAATTGAAGTGTTAGTGCCACTTTTTTCCATTATCTATGAAATTTGCCATAAAATCCTATAACTGAACTTAAAAATATAAGGACTAATAACAAACAATAAAGCAAACCCCACTCTTTCTCTCTGACCGTCAATTATCCACATGTTGATATGAAGCCTTACCCACAAGCCACCACACTTCCTGAAGGTCCATATGAACAAGCCATTACCCATGTTGTGGGCATTGTGATTGCATGTTCCTGCATTTAAAAAAAACCCAATAAGACAAGTATAAGTGTTATGGAAATATACTGAGGATAATCAGGAGGGCAAGATACATATCACATAATAATTATAAACAATTGAAATATATATTTTTAGAACATAAAGCAACAATTTTATTTCAGACGACACAACTAAATGTGTTATTTGAAATCAGGAACCGGAATCGGATACATCACCAACCTAAAAAAATATCTGTTGTGAACAAATATTTACAGTACCACTTGCCTAAGTCAACTGTTCATATGAAGAATGATTATAAAAAAAATAACAATTACAGTAACACTTGCCTAAGTCAACTGTTTTCATTATCTCCTAGTCACATTTAAACTGTCTGCAAAAGATATGTGGTAAAACGTTCCACACAAAAATACCCCAAATGTGTGAGATCACATAATAACATGACACTAAATTACTAGTTCAAGGATAGGGCTAACCTTTGAATGCACATTCAAATCTCATCAAAATGCTTTTTCTTCTTAATTAAAAACATAAAAACAACATCCTAGCCAAACCTTGTTAGTTGTATGAGCATCCCATATAAGCATTTTCCCATCCTGAGAAGAGCTCACAATGTGCCTTTTGTCTGAAGACCAGTCCATGCACAGAACCTTGCCCTGGTGTCCTTTCAGGGTCCTTCGAGGTTTGATGTTAAAGTTTTGTAAGCTCTCCAAGCGTTGACCAATGACACACGCTGAAATAAATGGGTGAGCATACGCTATACACATTACACATGTATAAAATAGTGTTTTGAAATGAATGTTTGTTCACCTGTTCCTAACAAATTTGATATGAGAGTTTGAATTATGATAATAAAATTCATTTATAATTTTGCTGATGAGAATCATGGTACAGGATAGTATATTACATTTTAAAGCACACGCATTATATATATATATATATATACAAGCTGGGGTACCTGCTCATACGAACAGGTTGAATACAGTGTAGTTGTCTGTTATCTGATTCTTCTTGAAAGGGGAACTTTTAGGCCCCTTGCCATCAGTTAATATAATTATTTTTGCATCCTCCTTTTTTTTTATTTTTTTTTTTATTAAATGAAATTATCTTTTCTCTTCTTTTTTTTTGAATTTCTTTCTTTCTCTCTCTTTTTTTCTTCTTTCTTCTCTTTATATATTCCTTCTTTAACAAAATTTCATTATTAATATTATTCAGTGATGATGGTGACAAAAAGTGAAAAAGGAGGAAAAATTTTCGCAGTCCACCCAAAAAGCTATTTTTCGTAACATATCGTTACCAATTTAAAGTCAATTCGCATGTACGTAAGCAGTAAAAAGACATTTTAAATGAAAGACCAAAGTCTACAGTTTGCAAACCTGCAACAGTTTTTGTTCTATCTTTAGTGGTTCAAAAGATATATGAATGCTGGCAAAACCCTAAAAATACTGCAGTTTCATGGGCATTGCTGGCTAAATACTGTGATTCCTTTGAGTTGTAGGATTATAATAAACAATAACAGTCTCAAGCTAGGTATAGTCCTATCAATACTTACATTATAAATTTAAAGGCCAACTATTCGAGTATCCCCATGCTAACATCTTCATTATTCTTCTTGTGAAGCCTATTTCTTGATTTTAGTTTCACACATATGACATATAATATGTCTGTAACCACTCGAATCTGAATTTATTTTTCACTGTAGCACCTATTTCCTTTGCATGCACAAGTTCGCTCTTATTCAGTCCTCACGGCGATATCGGCCGTTGTTTGATTATCAGGGTCTAGATTATAAAACCTAGAACATAAAAAGTGAAAGAATAGCACTCTACTACTGTACTACTACTAGAGTTTAGACCTAGATAACTAGCTTTCGACCAAGACAGAATCTAGTGTGAATTTGAATTGAGTGGACGTAACGCGATCGTCGATCGGTGAGAGAGAGTGAGAGAGAGAGAGAGAGAGAGAGAGAGAGAGAGAGACTAATCTAGACTGTAGGAAAGGGGTCAAGGAGGAAGAACTAGAATTTCGATCAGCCGAATGAATGTCTGCCTTTGACAAAAAGTTTTCTTTTCAGTTTTGCTTTCGCTAGTTTCGTTGTATTTTCCTGACCATTTGACTTCGACTTCGAGATATGAATCGCGTTGGAAAAGGTAAACACTGAAATCACTCATTCAACTTAGCTAGCCCTAGAACGGGGGTGGGTAAAACGATCGTCATATCGATAAAGGAATCATAAAACCGGGAAAGCAGAGGAATACAAAATAAATGTTACACTATCGATAACTTAATAATAATTATGTCGCCATTTTGGTTATGCACGTTATTGGCGGTTATCGGCAAGGCAACAGTACGGCTCAGAGTTATACGTCGTACTATAGATCTACAATAATAACGAGAAGCCGGACGTTCACCTAGCCAAATGCGGGACTACCGTCGTGGAATTATAATCTTGCACAGTTCCGCGGATTACAAAAACGATGATTGTTAACTCGGGAGAAAAGGAGGAAAAAGTGCAGAAAGGCGGACAATACCGAGGAAAGGAGGAATTTCCTCCTTTTGAACGCAAAAACGAGGATTTCCGCGGATCCGCGGAAAACCATCATCACTGATTATTACTTTTTTCTTTCTTTTTTATTTTATTTCTCTCTCTCTCTCTCTCTCTTTTTTTTCTTGTAAATATTATATCTAGAGAGCTACGCTACTACTGCTGCTAATGATGGACAGATTTTACCCCTTGAAGCACGCAATTTTTACGTCTGACAATTTTATGTGCTACCACGCATGAGACAGGGCGGGTTTACCATGACTTCTGTCTCAGCCGGTCACATTATATTTATACTGACACCGACTTCGCGGAAGATTGTAAGCACTGCCAGCTCTAATCATTTTCAATGGAAATTTGAGTGGAGTTTATGTCTTCATCAGTTTAAAATTTCACGGAAAAGTGCCAGATCGTGGCACAGAAAGAGCCCCGAAAATGGCAAAAAACATGGAAGGCGGACAGATGTACAAACGGTTCACGGCGTAGGCGGATACAAGGGCTATTCGCCGAGCCACGGATGAGTGGAAGCCCTGCATTTGAGTAGTCTGTATCTGTCTCTCTCTCTGTGAATCTGCACCTTCTCTTCATAAAATTTTTTTGGTTTTCCCCACCTACTACCGTTCTAGTTCCAAACATTTTTACCTAAGTGCCTATTCATGATTTAATTTTTACATCGCTTTGTTCATTCTCATCGTTTAAACAAACTATTTTCAATGCCCTCCATTTCTTATGTTGCCTGCCGAATCTAGTAATCTAAAACTGGATTCTACCATTTCTACTTTTGCTAAATTAAATGAATTTTGTTACATTTCGAGAGAGACAGAGGCGCATATGGCTATGTCGGGCGGCACAATGAAAGCTGGGAGAATGGCCTGTCATCACCTGCCAGACAGCATTCGAGCGACAGAGTTCAAACAATGGTTTTAATTTACACCTCTCTTTCTTGGACACCTGTGCTGGATAGCTCTGTCTCTTTGAGCATGCTTACCTACTGAAGGGAGTGGCAGCACAGAACCCGTATCAGCTGATCACTCAGTACGCACATTTATACACATCTGGACTCAACGTTTGCATGATGAGCATGCTTGTTTATGATCTCTCTACAAATCTGACGCGAATTTGACCTGTACTGTGTACTTCGCTGAGCCCAAGTCTTTCAAAGCTCTGTATTCGCTGAAATCTCTGAAAATCTCAACCACTACTCGAGCCCAGTAAGCCCTACTTCGTTATGTCCGAGGTTTTTCTTTCAATCTCTTCATTAGGCCCAAGGTCCTTTTATAGGCTTTATATAAGGGGGAAACCGTTCCTAGATAACCTTCGTTACGGCCGTTGATTTTAGTCCGAATATGTTGCAGTTGCTGTATGCGAGGTCCACTGAATATCTATAATATGCCTACTAGGATCACACGACAATAATGAATATTATTGGGAATATATTAATTTAGACAAATATATATTGCATATATCTAGATTCTGGATCCAGGCTGTTCCTTGCGGCACTGCAATATCTTGCTAGATCTAGAAATAGGTACTCTAAACTAAAATTTAAAATTGCATTTAGACTTTAATTTTTTATTGATATGGATAGATCTTTTGATTCTAAGAATTATGACACCAATTTCAACTGCATAGCTTGATTTTGAAAGGAGTTACGCAATTTCAAAAATTTGAAAAATCGCCCTCATTCCGCAACTGCACAATGAACCAAGTTCGGAGCTTCGTGGGAAAAAAACTACACACTCAAGGTTGATAATTTTTGTTTTACACACTCTCTACTGAATGGGGATTACGCTCAATTTTTTTCAAGCGTTTTAAACAAGAAACAAACGTATTTTTATCCACTCAAAGTCCGAACAAATTCGTTTTTTGCACTTTTTCGCAAGGGAGGCAAAAACAGGCAAAATGCCTAATTTTAAAAAAATCATAAAAAATGACAGAAGACATCTACATGCACGGAAAGCATGTCTTTTTCTTCCTCAAAACAAGCTCTACGAGAATTAAACAATAGATTCCCTGCTTTTAGTGATTTAATGCTTGGAAGTTTGAAATGAAATCATAGAAAAGGCAAGTTTTGCCATCGCGAACGCACTGGCTTTGGTCAACTTAGGCGACGAGAACGCCGCACAAGAGCACTCTCGCCTATAGAAAATAATCGAGGCGAGTCAACATCGGGAGTAGGGGTGGCAGCCCTGAGCCATTATAAACCTTTGCTCTGTGTCACCCATAAAACATAGTAAAATGTGTATTAAATATCAATTAAAAATAATTACACTCTTTATAAAGATAGTATACATTATAAGTTAATGTTTTGTTGAAAAATTAAAAAGCTTGTTTTTGTTGGGTTTTATTTTTATAAGCTGTCTCCATCCGTTAAAAAAATAAACTCGTCCACCCAATGTTGTGGCAGTTTCGTTGTTTTGGTTGAATAAGTGCCGATAAAATCTCTTATTTTTTATTGCAAAACGAAAATCTATGGGATAGAAAAAATATATTTTAAACTTGAACATCTTATTGAAGTATTTATCTTAATTTTGTTGTACTCTATCTATTTTCGGAAAACTAGAAAGCACTTCAATCCTAGGGCTTGCTGAATCTCTTTGTAAGATCTATCTAGATCTAGAGTACGGAGGCTCTATCTAGATTAGATCTAATCTAAATTCAGGGTTTTTACGGTAATGATAGAATCTGTAAGAGGTTTTCAATGTAAAAAAAATGGCATTAAATTAGCTTTTAAGTGCGGTTTTATGTCAAAAAGTACACATTTTGCTCGCCAATCGACATGCACAGGTGGCCGCCATTGTGGACTGAAGGCCTTCAAATTTTTCGTCTCTGAAGTCCGCGGGTCAGTGACTGAAGGCTAACGTAATTTTGGTCAGGGGTGGCTCTATTCTTTCGCCTTGCGCATGAATCTGGCGCATTGATAATGCTTGACCCAGATTTATTTTAAAAGAGAAATTGACGAGCTTTACAGTGATATATTTTTAAAGTTGGAATTCCGAACCTTTCCGTACAAAAATCGACTTCAAAATTTTCAACGTGAAATTTTTAAAGTAAAACTTATAGAACCATCTCGAAAAATATATCAAAATAATCGTCATCTTTCGCACTACATTTTTCAAAGATTTGCGAGAATCTGCTATCAGTCAGATTCATGCGCGAGGTCTTCAAATAGACAGAGGGAATTCCAAAAGCGCCGATCGCGAGCTCCCGGTCGCTATTTCAGCCGGTTTATCGTATTTTTAGACGCGATAAAAGAATACTATTCATTTTATGAAGAAGCATGTATTATACACCAATCGAAACATCAAGAACTAAGCTTTTTAATGATGTCTTTCATTTTAAAATATATTAAATAGTTTTTATACACCGACCGAGTGAATACCCTCGTTCTTTAGCTCAGTTTGTGCCCGAGCCCGAAAAAACAGCCTGTTTAGAGTACCTACTAGAAACATCTACAATGATGTAGATCTACTGGTGAAATCATAGTCCGTTGTAAATAAATTATCTATCTAGATCTATACGCACGACCCCAACAGTTGGGGGTGAGACTTACAATCAACATCATTTAGCTTCGCTTTCTCTTCAGCAAGGCGAGTTTTCAGAGACTCTGCTTCACGACTAAGAGCTTCGATTGACTCTGGATTCTCTGCACGTAAAGCCTCAGAAGCCATATTTGATTGATGTTTATTTCGCGAATCGCAAGGATAGGGGACATAACTACAAATGTTCAATGGTTGCCCGGATCTATTTGCAGTGGATCCCGGTATTAAAACGTTTCGTACTTTTGTGTTTGGAACTGCATTTTTCTTGATCGGTGTCGGAAGTGCCATGTGTGTGTTGCAGACTTTTTGCAGACTGGGTATTATTTTCTACGTTTGCACAAAAAATTGGCCTCCTTGGAGCATGCTTAAATATACGCTTCAATTTCAATTCAAATAGGTCGGAAAGAAAGTAAACAAGCTGGGGTAGCAGAAGTAATGAACGACAGCGGCAGCATCAGTAGTTGAGCTGAGTTGGTTGCCTTAAACGTCCAACGTCAACATATAGACCATGTATGGATGGGCCCCAAGTCTGACGTCTGACAATTTTGCATGCCACCTACCACACACGAGACAGGGCAGTCACGTCATACTGACATCGACCAAACTACATGTAGAGGGGAACGAACGATCTACCATCTGTGCCAGTTCGCTTGAAGCACCAGTAGTAGCAGAAAATGTATTTGTAGTAGTAGTAGTAGTAGTAGTAGTAGTAGTAGTAGTAGTAGTAGTCTATTCATGATTTAATTTTTACATCGCTTTGTTCATTCTCATCGTTTAAACAAACTATTTTCAATGCCCTCCATTTCTTATGTTGCCTGCCGAATCTAGTAATCTAAAACTGGATTCTACCATTTCTACTTTTGCTAAATCAAATGAATTTTGTTACATTTCGAGAGAGACAGAGGCGCATTCCTACCACACACGAGACAGGGCAGTCACGTCATACTGACATCGACCAAACTACATGTAGAGGGGAACGAACGATCTACCATCTGTGCCAGTTCGCTTGAAGCACCAGTAGTAGCAGAATAGTAGTAGTAGTAGTAGTAGTAGTAGTAGTAGTAGTAGTAGTAGTAGTAGTAGTAGTAGTAGTAGTAGTAGTAGTAGTAGTAGTAGTAGTAGTAGTAGTAGTAGTAGTAGTAGTAGTAGCAGTAGCAGCAGGAGCAGCAGCAGCAGCAGTAATAGTGGTGGTGGTGGGGGTGGTGTTGGAGATTTTAACCTTCATTTTGAAAAAGAAAAGGACAGTGATATTAAAAGCTTTCTTGATCTTATAGAAGTGCATGGACTTAAGCAAACTTCAAACAAACCAACACATAGGCACAACCATAGTATATATTATTATTTACCTTGTTTTATCTAGAGGTGTATACCATCCTGTGAACTTTGTATTAAAATAGGGCCTACCTTTGTTTATCCAACCATCATGTTATAACTTATGAGGTGAACACCACAAAACCTAAGACGGAGAAACGACAATATTCTCGAGAAACACGAAACAAATCAACACCAGGGAGTTCAAAGAAATACTAATACCTATGTTGTTTACCGAAGATCCACAGAACAGTAACGATCTAAACTCAGTGCTTTCTGAACTGATCAACGACTCGGCACCCTTATGACAACGAATTGTGACAACCCGTGCTCGAGCTCCTTGGATGACACCTGAAGTGAAAGCTGCCAAGCAAGAATGAAGAAAAGCAGAACGGCGCTGGAAAAGTCTTGACTCATTGTTCACAAAGACATATAAATTATAACAAAAGTGTACTTATTAGTTGAACAAGGGAATAACATTGAAACGATATTGTTGAGAGCGGATGTAGTAAAGACGTGTTCAAAATATGTGATGAATTGTTGGGCCAAGGCAAAAACCAAACTTTACCAAATAACTTGCCATCTGACGTGGTTCCAAATACCTATGTCTTCGTTCAAAAAGTTCATTGAATTAGACAGGAATAGGATAATAAAAAAATCAAAGCCCAACTATATCGATTATAAAGGTCAGCCCTTATCTCATTTTGACCCATTCACAGAGAAAGTTGTTAAACCTACTATTGGTACTATTCTTAATTTTCTTAAAGCATCTTGTGAGTATTATACCATACACCACTAAGTTTATAAATGAATCTTAAGTGTCGGACATTGTGCCCTCATGTTTTAAACAGGCTGAAAAAGAATGACCTTGGCATAAATGTATTGAGTAATTTCATACCAGTTTCATGTTTGCCTTTCCTCTAAAAAGTAATTGAAAAGGTTGCTCTCAGCCAATTTGAATATAATTTAATTAACAACGATTTGAAAGAGGTCCATCAGTCTGTATATAAACGTATGCACATTACATAAACGGCGCTCTTGAAAGTTAATTCTGACCTTCTCAAAGCTACAGAATGCGGACATGTGTCTGAAGAAAGTTCTATGGAATTTATTGTTTCTTAGGGCTCTGTGTTGGGTCCCATCCTGTTTTCTCTATACTTTCAACCACTTTCTCTCGTTTTGAATAATCACAATTTCAATTACCGGTAACACCAGTATGCTGATGACACTCAGCCCCATAAATCTGTTAAGATAGAATGCCTTCCCTCCCTTATAAATTCTACCATATGTATATCATGTTCATAAGCAACCCGAATAAACTGAAGTCAATAAATTTACCATCTGTAAACACATCTGTAGAAGAGATCATTATTTGACATAAAGTTAACAATTTAGGCATTTTAATGAATTCAAATATCACTGTCAATCATCAAATTTCTTATCTCAGAAAAATCTGCTATCTGGAATTAAGACGAATTTCGCAAATAAGACATTCATTAAATACAGAAAGTGCCAACAAACTAGTATGTTCCTTTATTTTGTCTAGGCTAGATTATTGTAACTCTCTATTGGCCGCAGCCACATAAACTAAATTGAATCAACTGCAGAAAATCCAGAACAACGCTGCTAGACTAGTTAAAAAGATTAAATAAAGGAGAGTCCATTACACCAGTATTAAAAGAGCTGCACTGGCCGCTGTTGCGTCAAAGAATTAATTATAAGTTAGCACCTTTAACTTACCAATGTCTTTATGACCCAAAATTTCCGATTGACTTGAAAGAGTTGGTGAAATCATATGTTCCCGCCAGGAACCTTAGATCAGCAAGCTCGAATCTGCTGATATAACCAATAGTTAATTTTGAAGCATATGGCCAACGACCCTTGTCATACAATAATGCTGAAATGTGGAACAATCTCACAGCAGATCTGAAAATTTCTGATTCTTTTTCGACATTTAAATCGTAATTAAAAACATACTTTTTTTCGACAGGCATTTTTAAATCGGCTAAAACTTGTTCAATCTTATCTATCTGTATATGAAATGAGAAGGAAATCGAATGGAATTTATAAGTTTATTGAGTTACATTGGTTTATTGGTTTAGTGATACCCACATTTTAATTTGGCGTAAAACTATATGTAGTTTATTGTTATTTAAATGCATTATGTATTTTTCTTGTTTCTTTAGCACATGTAGTAAATTTACATGTATTTATAATGCATATCATGTTGTTGTTTTTTTATTGTAAAGCGCTTTGAGCCTACGTATATTTGGGGTAGAGCGCTAAAGAAATAAAGTTTATTTTAATTTTTAGAAGTAGTAGTAGTAGTAGTAGTAGTAGTAGTAGTAGTAGTAGTAGTAGTAGTAGTAGTAGTAGTAGTAGTAGTAGTAGTAGTAGTAGTAGTAGTAGTAGTAGTAGTAGTAGTAGTAGTAGTAGTATTAGCAGCAGTAGTAGTAGTAGTACATGTAGTAGCAGCAATAACATAGACAGAAGTTTCGTTCACAATCTGCCTGTTGATCATTTTTATATCTGCAGCCTTCTTTATAGAAACCACACCCTGAGGGCGGCGACAATTGTCATCAGTTGTCACATCAAGGTGTTCACATTTTGAATTTTTCATTAAAAAAAAAAATTGTATAACTCATTTGTATATTACTTTGAGTTTTCCTTTTCAATAAAACAAACTTGATGACATTACACACCCCATTCTCAATAGAATCCTTTAGTATTGCAAAATTTGCTCTATCTTCCTTTTCATAACCTGCGTATGGTTTGTGTGCTTTGTTCCACAGTAACATGGTCAGTAAACACCATTCATTTAACATTTTATGCAATACTGTGATAAAATAGACCACCCTTGTCTGAAAATGTCCGTTAAGCAAGTAGCAGGGTATCCATAGCGTGGAAAAGGCAGATGAGCCCCAACAAGGGTCAATGGCGCAACCACATGGTGGCATGTGGAGGAGCTTCAATCAACTGAAGCTAACGGACGGCACCACCAAGCAAGTGGTCTGCTTCTGCGGGGCAACCTCATCACCTGAATCGTTCGTCGCACTCTTGTATACTACAGTGCATCAGATGTTGTATCAGAGAGGCATTCTGGTGGGGGCAAGAAACCAACTGTCTTTATAAAGACAAGGCGCCTGTGTTTGAATTGACGTGGGAAAAGTCATTAGGCCTAGTGATCACTGATGCAATACCTTCTAGCTTCGCTACAGATCAGTACAGCCTGCTCAACCGTACCTTTCTGCACACAGATGGTCATAGTCAATATGCCACTATAATTATTACGATAATCAAACAATTTCTTCCTAGTCAGGGCAATTGCTTACTGATGAACCTTCGTATCCAGCCATATCTTTGACCAATTTTACCATCTCTCTTTGCATTCCAGTTCTATGCGTTGATAATCAAGACTAGCGCCGGACCAGCCCATTTTGCTGCACAGCAAAGATGGCCATTTTGGTGGCTATTGAGTAAAACACATGACCACCTTGAAAAAGGCTGTAGATGCATGTACTAATTTTTTGCTTTTTAAAGTTTTAAATTCTTTTATGATACAGCTTCATCGAAAGGCAAAATGATGACTACCATAATACAACACAAACCATTTGATTTTGGTTGATGTAATGACTCTCTTACACTTAAAAAGAGTGGGCCTGTATTTCCAGGTCCATATGGCTGGATGATTTATGAAGTATTTCTCTACAAATACAATCCTATGCGTGAGTGAGTGAGTGAGTGAGTTGGTTTTTACGGCACGTCAGCACGGTAACGGCTATGTTGTGCCCATGATGTACAGTAGTTTAAAAGATCCATGTGTAGGATTATCACAGTTAAATTTTATTAAATACACCAATGTCCTTCAGGTACCTAAGTAGGCGCTGAGGACTAACATAAGTAAATATGCTCTCTAGTGGCTTGGAAGCCAGGTACAAATTTCTTTCCCGGTAAAAAACCGGACAATCAACCAGAATGTGACTAATGGACAATTGACAGTTGCAGGTTTGACACAGTGGAGGCTCTTCACCTCTCAATAGAAAGGCGTGAGTAAGATGAGAATGTCCAAGTCGGACTCGAGTACCTTTTGTGAGATGCGGAAATAGGGGAGAAATGGCTCATGTGGTAGAGCGTTGGTCTTCAAATCAGGATGTCCGCGGTTCGAATCCCACGATTGGCTTTTTTTTTGGGTCCGACATTTGTCCCCTGTAAGTGTAACTGGTTGGGTCGGTGTTAGTATAATGTGACCGGCTACAACAAAATTTCAGTTGAATAGCAACTATTGGGATTATTCTGATATTCCAAGTTCTTAACTTATTTATTAAGTGTGAGTCAAAACAGATTTTCTTTAAACAGAACAGTTTTACAGGGTACATTTGACATTAAATTAAAAAAAAATTGTTAACTTATGCAAAGATAAGATTATTTAACCCTTTTACCGAACACACATTTGGATGTTATAAGGTTTCATACTTTTCAAAATTATTGGATTCAAGGGGTGAAATCTGTCTATCAGTAGCAGCAGTAGTACTAGCGCATAGATCTATAAATTAGTTATATATCTATGTACATGTACTAGCGTAACTTTCTAGATCGGATTATTGATGTATTAAAAGGGGAAGCAAAATTGTATTAACTGATGGCAAGGAGTCTAAAAGTTCCCCTTTCAAAAAAGAATCGGCGTACATGCTATTCCACTGTAATCAACCTGTTCGTATGAACGGGGAACCCAGCTTGTAGTAATATCAAAAAGTAGCCCAAGAGTTAATAAAAAAAATAATTTAAAAATTTGAAAAATGGACCTTATTAACTTTGTGCATTCCTCAAATATCAATGGTGTCTATTTAAAAATCTGAGGCCCACAGAGAACACAAGACATATGGAAACGGGTACAAAACATGACATACGGTTAGGGATACAGTAAATGTTCTTTTGGCATATCATAGTTAATCAAGACAAGTTGTTATATTTTTTATCATTTACAAATGTATTTTTATTTTACTCAAGACGCAATTATTTCACGAGGCCATAGAACATCTTCTCAATTGATCATTGTAAACATAATAAAATAATGTGAACATAAAAATAGTATGGTATGAAGGCAGTTAAGATGAAATTGTTATCCAATGGTAATATTAAAAATTATAATAATTAGCTAGTTTGAGAAGTTTAAAAACACCAGCCAACCTGTAATTATTACATTAAACTCATGCATCCAAAAACACCCAAGAAACTTCTTGCACTGAACAAATATTTATCTCATCTTGACTAAGACATTACGCTATAAAAATAACATGGCATACATTCTAATTAATATCTGATATCTAACTTTAAGTGCCCAGAGGGGAAAAATAATGCAGACAGAAACCTTATTATAGAGAACTCTAACCCTAAAAAATCCTGAGTAAGCAAGATGAATTAAAATGCATCCCAATATTCAACCACAAGTGGCACATAACAGAAAGGTAAACAGGAGGCTACTTGAAATGCAACCGAAAACGTGACATAATCACATGACACACAACAAAATACATATTTACTCTATATACAGGGGGTGTAATATATACAACATCCTCGTTAGAATCCCCATAAAAAGGACAATCTACTCACATCATACAAACCTAACCATCCATTAAAAAACAAACAAAACAAAGATAAAAAAATAGACTTTAAAATTCAAAGATCAAGCCCTTTTGCAGACTAGGAAATGTTATGGTAAAAAGTCTTGCACCTTTGCATGAAAGATTCAATACTTGACCCCACTGCTCGGGTGGATCAAGTGTGGAGGCTTCACTTTGCATGAGGCATAAATTATGAAAGAAACAAATGGAAGATATTCCATAAAACATTCAGGACAAGCCAGCTGTGCGATACACCTATGAGAAGCTGCTACGCTTTATATAGATTTGACACAGGTCTTCAAGCTTCCATTATCAAGAGTGAGATGAGAGACACCAAAATTATGATTAAGTAAAGTGGCTTAATAAAGTACAGACAAATAGACTAAAATACAGAGGAAAAAAATAACCCCAGCACTGAGACTATGTCAAAATATGGCTCAAGGTCAAAGATTTTTTCTTTTATTGACTACAGTATAGAATCCATAAACAATACTGCAACCATTACACACCTTTTGTCCAAATTTCATTTTAGTCAAAACCCACACACAAGATATTAGCCAAAATAACTTAAATAGTACAATCACATATCTTTGCTGAGATAAATTATCTGCCCCAATTGAAAACTGAAATAGAGCAAATATTGATATAATGTGAAACTTTTGTTCTATATACAGTACTAGCTGACAACTATTGCTGCTTGAGGAAAACTTTTTGCATTACGACAGGTGCTTACTGTAGAGAATAAGGAAATTTGTACAGGAAGACAACCAGTTATTAGTTTAATAAACCAAAATGAGTGTGTAAAATCTAATTCACATCCTTATCATTAAAACTCTCAGAAAAGTAAACACAAATACGAACTATACCACTTTATTAAACAAAAAATAAAATAATAACACTTCATTTTTTTTAATCCAGAAAAAAAAGAAGAAAAAAGTTGCACACATTTTTTCTTGCATACAATTCATTGGTGTAGCAGAAAGCAATGAATTAAAAAAGTGTGTACACATCGATAATTTCTTAATAAAGCTGGAAGTCTACTAGCAAAAGGGGAAAAAATGTGCACACCACATAATGCAGTGATATCAATCTCTTATTTTACATAAGACAGTAAGGGGACAATGAATTGAAAAAATACATAAAAAGCTGTTTAAAGTAAACATACAACGCCCTTACTATTCAATACACATACAATACCTTTACTGCAAAGTTTTAGTGTAAAAGCATGTGAAACATTTAAAATATTTAGGGAGGTTTGTAATTTTTTGAATGATCTACAGAAGAAAGTTAAATACTAAAAACTGTTGTAATGTGAAAGAAACCATTAACTATAAGAACGTTGGATGCTAAATTCATGATCGTCTTTTATTCTTCAGACACCATTTCTTTATTACCAATCAAACCAAACACTCTCAAGATCTTTCCCATGAAATGGACCAAAACTTTCTTGCTATCAAGTAATCAGTGCATATCTACATGTCTCATAATAAATTTTGTTCAAACACTTGACTGTACAGAGGAACAACAGCAACAATTTTATATAAAATCTAGTTATATCGATAAAGCTTCAGAGCTACTTTGCTTTATCCAGCCATAAGACATAAACGACATACTTTTTAATTTTAAGTTTCAAGGCATGTGTTGCATATAACAAACATTGCAAGCCTTGCACTTTCATGAAAAATTATACAAATAAATATGGCAAAACCATAACGCAGCAAAATGTTTTCTACCATAGAAAAAATTTTCAAACAAAATTTTTTTCATACTCAAGGTTGTTCCAAGAATCTTTGTGGATGGACAAAAACCTTAAATTGGTTTTAGACAAAAAAGAAAAAAAAAAAAGGTCATGCTCACAAATATAAATCTAATCACATAGACAAGTACAATCTGTTATACTGCCGTTCTCTCGAAATCAACAAATTTCTTTTTGTAAGGACCTTAGCCACAATCATCTCTTGAAAACATGTCTAACATTTTCTATTAAAAAAAACAACAATGCACCAAACAAACTACCCCGTCCCGCACTAAAGTGGTGATTATTAAAGAGACCTAACTTTTGAGATATTTCACTCACTCACTCAATACCATCTGCTCTACTTCTCATCAAATGCACAACAAAACAAAAGAAGTTTTGGTTTACTTATCATTGACTGTATGAAGACATAGTGAAACTGCACTTACATTCTTAGGGCATCACCAATTGCCATTATCAAGTGACCTACAGAAGCAAGCAAAACAAAAAGAGTACAACAAGCATGGCTTGAAGAAGGAAAAAAACAAAGGCATATTAGCACTGAAACATCACCTTGCCAATTACAAGAGGCATAAAAAAAGGACTCAATCTCGACAGGGAAGAAAGCATACTACAAAAATTCAGTAATCTTGAAAAAAAATACTCATTAATGATTAAGAGACATGGCAGTAGAATTTTAATCACATAGATCCCTGCCCAAAAGATTTATTTTATGAGCTCAACATCTCAAAATAGCTCTCTTCCTCTGGTCAAGCAATGATAATTCCTCCTTTAGGCTGAAGAGATAAGAGGGAATTGAAGGGCAAACTGATCTTGATGCTGATATAGAGAGGAATGAGAAGACTCTTCAGGCAAGTTGCTATCACATGACTCCAACAGATGTGCACATCGACGTCATTTCTCTGTCTTTCTTTTGGCTCGCGGACGCGTCTTTTTCCAACTAAAGCAACCGCAGCACCTGGGTGAAAAAAGGAAAAATACAATTTTAAGCAAAAGGAGAAGGGGAAAAAAGTGCACAACCTTAACTGGAAAGCAATTTTAAAATTAAATAGCAAATAATATGTAATATTCGCTAAGTTAACTGAATTTTAAAAATATATATTAAAAAAAAGAACAATACATGCGCAAAGCTTCTGCAAAAATACAAGACAAACCATATATATGTTTATGTATAGATTTATATATGTATATATATATACATATATAAAGCTTAATTCTTAAGGGTACAAAAGATATTCCAAATTAAGTCTTCAACCATAAGAATCAAAACTATTCATTTGAATTTCAAAATGCTCTGAAAAATGATAAAAAAATATTCAGAATGCAATATATATAAAAAAAAAAAACAAAAAAAAACAGACCATGTTTTAACTGCGGCGACCCTTCTTCTTCTTGCGTCTGCGGAAGAAACAGCACCTGCAAGAAGACAGAAGTGGACGTCCAGGAAAAGCATGCTCAGGGTTTCTTCAATTTTAGGTGGAAGCTATAAATGATTACTTGACTTTCTTACTGTCAAAAGTGATGAAACTAATCTCTGTCATGGAAAACTTAGGTTTGAACAAAAGTGTAAAAATAGTCTTTCATTTCAAATTCAAACTAACAAGAATGATTGAGAAAGAGCTGAGAAAAAAACTTTTGTTTAATCCCTCTTTTCGCCTAATTAAAAACAAGACATAGTTACTAAAAAATACATTGAATTTAATCTCTACTTTTTAATTTGTTTTATTAAAACGGTAATGCCATTGGGTTGATATCAACTTTCCACTTTACATGTATCAGATTAAAAAAAAAACCATCCAGTCATCATAATATTTTCATCCCTTCCGAAACATTGAATCTAATCAATTTTGTATTGTTTTGCCGAAAACATTTCCTAAAGCCACATGTTTCTATCTAAAAAGTCTCAACAGAATAGTTACAAAACATTTACAGGTTTTCAATAGCTGAATAATAGAAAGGTAATGCGACCAACAAATAACCATGGTGAAGAAAACCATAATAAAAGCATAAACTGAAGTGGTTGTACATTATACAGTGGACCTCGAATATAGCGAAGCCCAACTTCGTTATGTTCGAGGTTTCGTTACAGGCAAGGTCGGGATAAACACAACAAACTTGAATCTCTGAGAATTTAAATTTATAATGGTTTTAAGTTTTATTGCTGTTTTTCTCAATTATTGAAAGTTTTCAAACTGATTTTACCTCCCCCATTAGCAAAATTTTTCAAACAAAAAACATTTGTGTGTGTTCAATGAATAAGAATTGGCGTAAAATTTGGGTTTGAGTGAACATTTGCTGGAGCGTGCGAGACTGGGAGTAGACGTCCGTTTAATTCTCCTAAGAAACCTATGGACATACATGTACCAGTTTATTCAACCTCACGCTCATCAATCATGAGCACTAGGAAACTGAAAATGTGCCCTATTCCTACCTTCCCCAAGATAAATGTACCTAGAGCAGATAATGGATCTGTTATATTTTGTAATTTTAGCTCCTAAATATGGCCCTCAGTTTGGAGAGCAGGTGCACTGTGCTTTCCCTTTTACAATGTAAATCAATTTTCCACAATTGACTCAACAACACTCACTGGGATCATTAGAACTACTTTTCCTTCTAGCAACTGAAAATTTAAGCTCCACAGATCGGAACATCCTGGCTTTGAGTCCTCTTTCTTTATTTAGTCTTTATCACAACCTCGCAAAATGAACCGATAATTAAAGCTTGAATGACCCAAGGGCTGATCTCTTAAGCCTTGCAGACTATTACAACGTGTTACTGAAACCGTAGACCTAAAAAGAAAATTTAAGATTTTAACGGTCGATCTGCACCCAGAAATAGTCTATATCTAAAATATAGACCTGATGCGCACTAAATTGTGGATTTCAGAGAAATTTTTACACAAACTGCCATCAGCCGATTGTGGATGAAAATCATCATTTTTCTTCCATAAAAAATTCGAGCCCACTGGGCTTAAAATTTCTATCATTTGGTCTTCACACTCACAAATGTCAAAAACATTCCTTTGAGATAATCATGCCATCTATTCGCCTTAGATAAGGACAACGAGCGGCAAATAGTGTATTTCCCTTATGCTCGAAACTGTACAGAAGTTACCAAGAAAATTTGAAGTATATATAATTATTCTTATGGCCGAATTTTCGGCCCTCGCGATATCTGAGGTTTGCCTTTTGGTTTCTTTTCTCTGATTCCTCGGGTGCCGAACAAGTGGGAATAAACAATTTCCTGTCCCTGAATTGTAACATTATTTTAAAAAAAGTATGATTGAGGAAGCACTAGAAAAGCTTGGAACTAGAAAGTGTATTACAATGAATACATCAAAAGGGGGCAGGTCAAAACGAAAGCAACCTATTCATGACACACCAGTCGCAGGAGTAACTGGCGCTTTTAGATACATGTATTTGCATTATCACATTATTTTAACAGACACAGGTCCAATTGGCTGACACTGTAGACCTATTGAAACCGCTCAAAGATTAACTTCGACGATTTGCGGTGTGTTACACATTAAATTTTCTCGCACACGGACCCGATCGGGTAATTTTATCGATATCGTTCAAAGACCCCCCCGCGACTTCAGCTGTGTTCCGATATCGCATTTATTTCACTACCGGGTCAGGTTGGATGACATGATAATTTCATTTCGATACCGCTCAAAAGTAAATTGGCTTAGAAGAAAAGGGGAAAAATGCGAAAAAAGTAGCGACCAGGTTAAAAACTGGATGAGTGGCATCCCTGTTAGATGAAAGTGAAAATCAAACGATCCCATAATGTTTGCATGTCAAGGCTGGGCCAAGATCGAGTTGGAATAACACTAAACACAGCCTCACTCAAAGATACAGCTGATACAGTGACAGTGATTCTCTGCATGTAGGGAAAGAGGAGGTGTGGGAGAAACCAATCAGTATGCCTAAGAAACATGACCACTCATGCCCACCCCCCTCATAAATGGACGAAAACCACAACCACACGCACACTGTATCAAAGATGCTCTTTATGATCACTATCACAAGAACCAAGAGTAGTAATACAGAACTAGACCTAGCCCTCTTTGGAGGTCTGCATAATTGATACCACTCAACTAAATGTAACATCTCTCTTTCTTGCTCCTCCAGTTTCTTAAGCTTCTTCCTCTCTCTTTTCCTCAGCCCCCTCACCCGCCTTTCTGTGTGTGTGTCTCTCTCTGAATCTGAACCTTCTCTTGATATCTTTGTGGTTTTCCCCATCTTCTACTTTTCCTGGTCCAAACATTCTTACTCAAGTG
The DNA here is from genome assembly GCA_003991915.1 of Elysia chlorotica. Taxonomy (NCBI): domain Eukaryota; kingdom Metazoa; phylum Mollusca; class Gastropoda; family Plakobranchidae; genus Elysia; species Elysia chlorotica. The sequence continues at coordinate 99,891 of RQTK01001159.1, read as the reverse complement.
CCTATTGAAATCTGAGAGAATGACCTGTCAGACAGCATTGGTGACAAGAGTTTAAACAATGATTTTACACATCCCTCCCTTAGACACCTGTGCTGGCTAGATCTGTCCCTTTGCGCAAGCTTGCCTACTGGAAGGAGTGGCGGCACAACATCTTTATCAGCTGATCACTCAGTATGCGCATTTACACACCCAGTCAATTCTTGCATGACTAGCATGCTTGTTTATGATCTCTCTACTAATTTGATGCAAACTCGGCCTGTACATGTGTACTTTGCTACGCCCAAGTTTTTATAGCTTCCTATTCGCTGAACTCACTAGAAATCTTCACACTGCTCAAGCCCAGTACTTCATCATGGCCGAGATTTTAGTTAAATCTCTCAGGTCCAAGGTCCATTTATAGGCTTTATATAAGGGGAAAATCCTTCGCTAAGATAGTTTTGTTACTGTCGAGGATTTGTTGAGTCTGATGTTGCTTATATGCCAGGTCCATTGTACTGTGTAGTCTTCTCACCGTAAAAAAAAAGAAAGAAACTGACAAAATCTTTGAACTTTATGTTAACTCAATAGAAATTTAATATCTAAAATAGCATACTTTGTTTCATCAGTGATCTCAACCTCTGGCTGCGCAGTAATTGGGGTGTTGGACTGACCTCCTGGGTCCTCTGGAGCTAGCTCTCCATTGGCAGAGCTCACCACCTGCAAAGCAAAAAGAAAGAGAGAACAGAAATTGTTAAGAATAACTTTTGAGAAACATCACAGCGAAACCGATATGGAACTTTAAACACTTTTCTTTCTCTATCCAAAATGACCTCTTTTTGTAATTAAAAGATTTGACAAAAACAGAAATGTAAAAAAGGTAGAAAAAACTATAACTCTGCTGCAGTGCGAGGTAGAGAATGGCATGCAAAAACAAGAGATCAAACTTTCTTTCTACTTTCTCTCAAGAAACTATTGAACAAAAAGTTAACAATATTTGCACTACTGGATATACAACTTGCATCAATAAAACAAATATATATGGATGCAATCGACCTATCTTCTATGTCATAAGTTTTCATACACAGCAGCATGCATTTTGAAATTCAAAGGCATTCATTGTTAGTTCTTTTAGTCTGTAACTGCAGCAGGCAATATCCACAAAAAGCAAATACAAGTAGGGCTCAGTATATGTGTATGATCAAATAAGATCTCAATTATTATAGAATATTAATAACCATGAATAAAAACCACGAAGACTGGTGAAAACTAACACATTAATACTCCATGCCATTTAAACCAAAAAAAAAAAAAAAAGAACTGACAAATGCCATGGTAGTCAATAGAATTCTCTACACAAAAAAAGGCCACAAATAAAGTTCTACTGATCATTCTAGAAACCAAGGTTCCAGTAAACAAATTCCCCTTGTAAGTGTGCCTTCCTACTTATTTTATTAATTTTTTGACAAGTGAAAAAATTCTATAACATTTCAGTCTTACAACCAACAGAATCATAATGGAAATACAAGAAAGACTTTTGTTATCTCAACATGTTGAATTTAATGCCAACAACGATAAACTGCCTGTGAATGAACATACCTAAGAGCAATGATGAGCAAAAAAAAAAAAAAATGCATTCTCTGAATTAAAATATTAAAAAAATTAACCACATATTGAAATTAAATGATTATAATTTCTGACATAATTATCCGATTTAGAGGGCATTATTCTCTATTGTCGAGGTTCTAGAGATACTTTTTTATCGAGTAATTTGAAATTATTGAACGCTCCACCCATTACTTTCTGAATAATATTCAGTTGATGTTACTTTTCCTTTATGCCACTGCAAATATGATATAACATACAAAGAGCAAATTAAAGAACAATGTTTTATCCTTGGGAAAATTACGAAAAAAGCCCACATTAAATAATTATTGTGAGAAGTAAACTCCAAAATTATTCACAGATAATAATGCAGGATACAAAAAGAAAACAGAAAATAATTGGCACAATTTATAAATCAATAAATATTGGTATGGAAAAAAAAGCATAATTCTCTTTCTTGTGGAATGGGACCATATTGTCTTCAGTCCAGAGTAACAAAGGATTAACTTTAGTACCTAAGTTGCTTAAATGATAGGCATATAGATTGATAAAACAAAAAAATGGAATGAATATAAATCCAGAAGATTAAAAGACATGATCTAGTTACACAAAACCTCCCAAAGTATTGAAAACTATAACTTTTTTTCTCTAAACCCAGTCAACTTATTTTAAAAACATTACAAAATGAATGGTAAGTTGTGAGTAATATAAAGGCAAATGTACATTTATGGGAATAGCTGTTAAACAAGCTTTGTTAATTATGTAATAATTAATTTGTTAGGTATTTATCCCGCTATGAATCAAGTTTCAAGATAAATCAATTTATTGATAAACAAGAGAGCATATCTCAGAATGGAAGACAAATAGACTGGAAAAAAGGAAAAGAACTGTGCTTTAAGCAAGGAACACTTTTTGTCAGGCAAACGACATCCGTGAAAATTGAACTCATGACAATTAAGCACTTCGCAAAAAAAAAAAAAGGCAAAAACTAATGAAGAAAACCAAACATGTAAAATATATTAATATAAAAGAGTTCTTACATTCACGCCTGATACTCCTGGAGTCTAAACATGCAATAAAAAAAAAAACCAGAGAAGAAAAGGAAAGGAAAAAAAAATTGGGAAAAAGCATAGGTTGGTGTTGAAAAAATGTGAGACAGTGGCTGAATAATTCAAAGTGATCGCTAAAATTATATTTAAAAAAATGGAACGGTGAAATGTCTACAAACATTAACAAGTTAAAAGTAAAGAAATGAGGGATTTAAAAAAAAATTGGAAGAAAAAAGCAACATAAATAATCACCCTAAAAATGAAAATAAGTTAAAAACAATGTGACCACCATCTTATCAAATGTGAAAATGTTGGAAGTTAAAGATGACAAAATTATTATTTTTTTAACACTTTAAGTATAACAAAAAGTAAAATGAAAAATTGAGATAAGTATCTACCCAAATTTATTGAACCAACAGCCATAAGAGACCATAAGAACATTTTAAAAAGCTTCAGAACCTTGACCAAAGACAGTACAGAAGACGAATACATGTCTAAGTTTAATTCCACGGTGAAGATAACTGACCACACCATCAATTTCTACACACCAAACACTGAGAAGGAATCTCTAAAGCCTTTGCATAGATTATGAAACATTTATTATATTTATAAAAAAAGCCATGGGGGAAAGTGGTGTGTCACCAAAACCACATGCTGGTGGCAAGATAAAAAAAAAAACTTCATATCATAGCATGTCCCTCGCTGAGCTTAAGTTGAAAAAGGCATGGTGAAGAGGGCTGGGAAAAAAAAAAGACAATAAAGAAACACACAAGTATCCCAGCTTGGCTTGAGTTGAGAGAAGCAAGCCTACCTGAACAGAACCCCAATGCCTATTAGAGGCTAGGTTGTCTCCAAGAAATGTGTGTCGTGGCTGCTCGACCCAAGCATGATGGCCCCTTTGATTTGAAATTGCCTGAAAGGCAAATCAGCAGGGTTATATACTCTGTGGCAGGGAATACTACTAGTTCGTGGAGTGTGGTTTAACAGAAGGAAGAAAGAGAGTGTGAGTGAAAGAGAGAGAGAGAGAGAGAGAGAGAGAGAGAGAGAGAGAGAGAGAGAGATGACTAAAGAACTGAACCCTCCAGGACATGCATTTTCAAATACAGAATGCACACCAAATAACTATTAATAAGACATTTGTATTGATCTACAGGAGGATCAAGCTTCCAGAGAACATACAATAAAACCGCCAGGCCTCAATCCTTAATATTAAAGTAAATAACCCAAATGAAGGCCAAATCACATCTCTCAATCATTGACAGTGGATGAAAAAATTGATGTGTACTGGGAAAAGACATTCAAAACCAACTCAAATAAAAAAAACAAAAAATGTGGCTTTTTAAAAATCTCACACACTGTGACTACAGCACTTCAAGACTAGCATAATTGTTCCACTCCACCACGATTATCTGGCCAAATCAATCCATGACAAAAACCACAAATAAGTAAAAAGTTAGAGGTACCAAATGATTTCCCAGCTTTAAAACACATGCTGAATCAGATGATAAACAACATGCTTGTGCCCAAAAGCAAAGGGAAGGAAAGAATGCATTAGATACTACCAGTTAGGTCAACTATCAATTTTTTTTTTTTTACAGTAAGGGTACACATTTACCACAAAATAAAAATAAAATTTATTTTCAAGAGATCATAAAACCAAACGAAGTTTGCCAGAATGAAAGTTAACACTTAAAAAAAAAAATTACACACAAAAAAAAAACAACAGAATTTACATAGAGGTAAAATATAACCGAGTTATATGTCTTGGGGCATTAACGAATTTGATTTAAATGACTTGACATGTTTAGAAACATTTAAAATGACAAACAACCAATCCCACATAGTTCAAGACACTAATGCGCATATTATTCATAGAGAAAACCCTAAGAGTAAGAGCCCCCATTCCTAGAATTAAAATTAAGGCAACATAAGGGACTATCAATGTAGACACATTCTAAGGATAAAAAGATTCCTGAACCCAAACTTTTATCTAATCTTGCATAAAGTTTTTCTCATCTGTTAAGGTGAAATAAATTATGCAGTTTAAATTTTCTTAGTTACAGCTAACAGCTCAGTTTAAATTCTGTTGTGGAGATTTATTTAAAATAATTCACTCCCACTCTAGACAAAGCAATGTCTTTAATCACCCCATTACTATATCTTTTATAACAACTTAATTGTATAAAATAGAGAGGTTGCTTACAAAAATAAATACAATATTTAATTTCTTCTAACTGAAAACTAAGATTTGCCTTTTACAGAGACACAGTATGACACACAGCCTCCAAGGAGTGGTGGATTAAAGTGTTAACGGCATGAAATGTCTAGAAGCCTGACACATGACTGGGGCACAGTGCTGTAAGTACAGCCCTCAGCATGTCTACACTGAGATTCAACACTTAGGCAAGCATCAGGATTAATTCAACTTTTAAACCTCTGGTAAGCAGACAGTAAACTGGGGCCTCCTAATAGCAATGCCATTGGTTCATATCACATACTAATAACATCTCAAAGTCAAATCCAAATGAATCTAAAAGTATATTATTATAAATCCTGTAAAATCTTTAAGTGGAAACATTTCAACCTTTTAAAAAGGGCAACTTAATAGCTACTTGAGTAGAGAAGTTCTCTGGACGCTCAAGTGCTTTGAAATTTTTGTGACCACAATACAACAAACATCAAAGTATGACCTTTAGCATTAATATGGGCAATTGGTAACCCTATCAATGAATTACTTTTTTTTTGTGCTCTCTGTCTGTGCCTTTCACAAAAAGTCATTTTGTGGAGATAGATAACACAAAACAGCTATTCTGTTTCACTGAGATGGGATAAATGCTTTTCATCAGTCAGTTCAATCTCTTCATTGATCCTTTTCATACAATCCTTTTTTTGTCGTTCCACTTCTTATGCTCAAAAGTGTCTTCATTAGATTTGTCTATAACATTTACAGCGGACACAAGACAAAATCTCGAAATGCAAAACACTACAAAGGGGGCACTTATCAGCTTCCATCTTTGAATTGTTGTCTGCTAAAAATAGCATGGGCCTAAAAGCAAAACAAAACTTTCTTGTCTGTCTTCACTACTCATCCTCTAGAATGCAAGCAGGTATTTTCATGAGCCTTCCAAAAGCCCTTTTTGAAACAACACATTAGCCCTATATTAGCAACATGATATGTATTTCAGATTGCATGGCGTAACAGAATTATACTTTGTTTACTGCAATTTTAAAAAGTTAATTTAATACTATGAATCCCAATAGTACACCATCTTCAGAAGAAAAGAATTTCTTGAATATTATGCTCTGAGGACCTATATAGTTTGAACATTAAAGTGAATCACCTCATCAAGGACACACTCAGTAACCTGCATGATTTTATCTGGTAATGTCTCCATCCTGTCAATGTTGACATTGTTAGAGGCTGCTTTCATTTCAATTTCAGAGCTCCCAACCTAGTCCGTGTAGAAAGTGTATAAACCAGTTTCAAAAGCTTTAATACCAGCAAACATCAAAGAATGACCTTTAGCATAAAGATATGCAATTGGTAACCCTATAATTTTCTATCTTTTTAAGGATGGTTTCTGTGCCTTTGAAACAAAAAAATAAATTTGTAGAGATAGATAACACAAAATAGTTATTCTATCTGTTTCACTGAGATAGGATGAATACTTTTTATCAGTCACCCCAAGCTCTTCTACATATTTTTGAATGTGATACTTCCCCTAAAACATTCATTATCATGATTTTGTATGTACCACATCTTATTCCCAATAGTGTTTTCACTAGATTTATCTATTACATTTGAAGTAGGCCCAACACAAAATCTAAAAATGCAATACACTACAAAGGGGGTATTTATTAGCCTCATTTGTGAATACTGTGGTTTTATAAAGTTAAATTAATCTTATGAATCCCAATAGGACACCTTCTTCAGAAGAAAAAATGTCTTCTTGATTATTATTCTCTGAAGATCTTTAAAGTTTGATTATTAAAGTGAATCACCTCATCGTGGACACACTCAGTAACCTGCATGATTTTATCTGGTAATGTCTCCATCCTGTCAATGTTGACATTGTTAGAGGCTGCTTTCATTTCAATTTCAGAAGTACCAACCTAGTCCGTGTAGAAAGTGTATAAACCAGTTTCAAAAGGTTTATTTTCACATAAAAGGTGTACCCCTGGCTGAATGCGTAAAAAACACAAACATAGACCTTAAATCTAAGATGAGGAAATAGTTCTAAATAATGGGCAAGTTTTTCTCTTCCAAAACATCATGTGTCAATCACTCTTTCATGTTCTGATTCAAACCATATCTGTTTGCATAAACACCTATAGCACTAGATCTTGCACCTAGCTAGTACCATCGATCATAAACTTCTTAGAAAGCTAAGGTTGGTGCAGGGAACAGTAATCTTGAGGATTTAAACCATCTTAGTTTTATACTGCAAATCATCTCAACATTAAAGGACCAACAACATTGACTCTTTGTAAATAAACAGAGACATGCCTGACATATATCTCCGAAGGAGCCTTTCAGCAATGTTAATACATCTCAATGCTGTGTACTCATGAATGACATGGATCACATAGCAAGACTATAGATTATGTCACTTAAAACAGGCCTAGTGTACTAATGGAAGAGTAAATTTGTTTGATATGTCAGGAACCACTGACATATACAAAATATGTATTAGTGATACAAAAAAACACGACTATATACAACTTCCTCCGGCAAAATTAAGAAAAAATTGTCATTTTCATGACTGGGTATTTATCTTATGCAGGCCTGTTGATGGGAGTGCAATAGGGCAGAGGAAAGAGGGGGAAGATGACAGGCTAGGATGGTAGGTGCAGAGTGCTGAACTGTATCTGTTAAGTCTTAGTTAAAATGCTAAATTAGATACAAAACAACGGGCACAAAAGAAGAAAAAAAAAGTCTAGTTCATAAGTATAAATAGAAATATGATTTTTTAATGTCTTTTTACTGTTTAAGTTGCCTCTACGTCCTGTTTTACGAATCAAACAATTACTCATTGAATAAAGACTAAGTACTCTCATGGAGAAAACGCAGGATACATTGTCCTTTCTTTTAAAAATTAGTGCCCTAAACAATGATTCTTACATATGAGCAAATGGTACAAAAGGATATTGATTTTGAGGGAAAGGATCTTCAATTTTACCTTAAACTGGATTTAATCATCTTTACTTTCCTATTTTTTAAATTTAAACGATAAAAATACTATTTTATTAAATCACTTTAAAGAAATCCAGCCCCTTTTCGACCCCTTTTATAAGCAATATATGAAAGCTGAATGAAAATCTAACCCTCATGCCCAGTTCTTTGTTGAAATTTTATAAAAAGCAGGTTATGGGTAAAACTGAAAGTTTAAATATGTAGTTAACCGGCACCTTAGTGTAAAAAATACTACAACAGTAGTCATATAAAAAAAATGTTAAGAGACTGCCCACATTAAGTGATACTGGTAATGAAAATAATGGTTTAAACGATATTGAAATGGTCAAATGGACTTCACTTGATGTGGACAGTTTGATGTTTGTTACAATTTTAAAATCAATACAATGTTGAGAGAAAATATGACCAGGTGCATTTTACCAAAGGAGAATTTGATAAACACTTCACAAAATTTTATGAAGAGGAAGTAGAGTCAGAAAGAATGAGGTAAGGGTAGGTTAAAATTACCTTTGGACCAGGATGTCTATCCTTGCCTTGGTTGCCATCTTTTTGTGGTGAAACTGCTGTTGGCTCTACACTTTGTGGTGTTGACTGTGAAAGGATAATACCAAGAAATATGAAAATTTGGCAGGTTGTCCATGAACTTGCTGTATCAATTTCAAATAGAAAATAACAAAATGAAAAGGTGCATTTAATATGTAAAAAAAAGTGCATGGAAGTGATAATTACCATCTACACAAATACTGAATGATTTGAGTGAACTTGCTGTGTCAATTTCAAATAGAAAATAACAAAATGAAAAGGTGCATTTAATATGTAAAAAAAAGTGCATGGAAGTGATAATTACCATCTACACAAATACTGAATGATTTGAGTGAAAAGGTTTACATAATGTTGATAAAGCCTTGCTATATACTAATTAAAAAAATGAACCACAATGAAAACACCAAGTCTAAGACTAAAGAAAAAAAAAATAGCACTAACCACCTGTCTTCCAACCCAGTCAAATTGCCAGTCACATTCATACGACATTTTTTCCATAAGATCTGTAAAAAGTCTCCGCAAGTAATCATAGTCAGGTGTTTCAAAGAAATCCAACTTTCGCACATAGCGGAGGTATGTTGCAAGCTCCTCTGTGGAAAAAAAGCAAGAAGATAGTTCAAGAGAAAAAAAAAAAGGGGGGGGGGAGAGAGAGAGAAAGGAACGCAAATTACCTCCATCCCTTCTTCTTTCCCAGAGATAAGAGATGTTGCACATTATGAAGTGCAATTTTTTTTCTTCTAAGAAGTAAATTACCCAGGATTCAGTAAAATAAGCTACCCCATAGAAATAAAAGAAAAGAAAGGGCAATAAATCTTTAATACTATTTTTCTAACAGTATAGATTTATATCCACAAATAAAACAATCTTGTTAAACAATCCCCTCAAAATGTGCGCATACAAAGGCCTTGAATCATGTGATGCAAAAAGATCAACCTTTCTGAACACATCTGGAAAAGTTAGTTTATGCTTATGGAATCTTGCAAATAAGGACATTTAACTAAACATAACATGGCAGAGAAAGAGGAAAAAAATCCCTGTAAAGTTAAATAAAGAGATTTTCAAACGTTAACACTTACCTGGAAAATTTTCACATAGGACTTCTATAGGAGTTGCCCTTTTTGTGTCTCCTATCTTCTGATATCTTTCCTTGAGGGTATCTGCTTTAAGGCCTTGCCATGGTAAACTGCCTCTTAGAAAGTACATGAACATGTGACCCAAAGCTTCTAAGTCATCTCGACGACTCTGTTCTAAAAGTTGAAAAAAAAAAAAAAAAGGATGGAGAAACGTATAACTTTTTGTAAAACCATACAATTGACTTAAATTTTTAATTGCATCAATGTATTTTAAGAATCAAAGTTAAAAATAAATAAATTTTTCAGATTAGCTTTACTTCCCCTGTGTTTTTAGAACAAACCAAATTCTGAAGTCAAAGAACAAATCTGTAATTTAAGGCCTGGAGATTAAGGAGACAAAAGTAGAAAATCAAAACCAGAAGGGGCGTAAGAATTGTTTTCATTTATATATATATTTTTTTTTTCAAATACTAAAATGAATATGGGTTTTTCATTAATAAACTGCATCATGCATTTTATGGATTAGAAAGATATATAAAATCAATATCAAGTTATGTAATACCAAAGGCACAATTAAAAGAAAAAACAAAACAAAAACGAAGTTAAATTGAAAAAGTGAAGAAAGATGTACCTTTGCCAAGATGAGTGTTTATACTCATATATCGAGCTGTGCCTGTTAAGCTCTTGTGTTCTCTGTATGGAATATGTTTGTGGCTCTCTGGATCAATATACTCCTTGGCAAGACCAAAGTCAATAATGTGAATGATGTGTTGTTTTTTGGTAGATTGCCTGCCTATCAAAAAGTTCTCTGGCTTAACATCTCTGTATATAAGATGTTTTGAGTGCACATATTCCATTCGTGTTATCTGAAAAAGATAAAAGGGTATCAAGAGGTAAAAACAAAGAAAAAAGAAAAAGAGTTTTGAAAACTTTCATTTTCTGTGCCAGTAAAAAGATTTAAGTTTTAAAATGTACCAACTACCATACCAGGTATTTTGAAGGAACATGCATTGCTGCCAACTGTTCAGAAACCAAATACAGATTTTTAGCGCAATTAGTTACCTAAAACATAGTAAAAGGCCAAGCTTATTAGGTTCATCTACAAATAATGACTTCAACACAAGCTTAACCATCACTTTAAAAAACTACACCATCGGCTAGTTTTATTTATGAAATGTGTTTTGTTTTGTTGTTTTTTTCAGTCGATTTTCATCTCACGATGTCAGAAACACGTAATTAACATTCAAACTTAGCTTGAACTAAATATAACATTTTCAAGATACTGACAAAAGAGCCTCTGTTTTGATTCGATATGATAAAAATATAAACTTTCTAGCATGCACGAAGCACTTACTGCTCTTCTGTATGTGGGTTTCTCAGGTCCTTATATCAGACCCTTTCCAATGACTGAAAACTTTATATTAATAAATGTATCTATCATCTAGTTTTGGTTTGGTTCTATAGGCTTCTCTAAGTCCAACGTCTTCAGCTAGGTGATATATCGGACGGATCCCAAGAGTGACAAGTGACAACTTAACTTGCTGTCATACAGAAACAGTGGGAGGATTCTGGCTCAGCTGATCAAAAACTAACACCATTGATCATTGACTGTAACAACCACTAGGGGACAAAATCCTACAAATAAATTGGCCAAGTCGTCGATTTTGAAACCAGACGCTCTGCTTTGCAGCTTTAGCCAGTACATCCCTCATAGTCAACGATCTAGTTCCCAATTTATGTAACAGAATTAGATCTAGATCCACACCATTGGATATCAACTAGATCCAATTTGTTCACTTAGTTCAGATTGGATGGACCTGTGGCATAGAGTTTTGTTTGCTAATTTCCAGTTACCAAGTCCAGTTGTAGTTGAGTTGGTTTAACGTCCAATATCCACACCATAAAGGCTATATTGTGGACGGGCCTCAAGACTGACGCCTGACAATTTTATGTGCTGCCACTACGAGACAGGGTGGGGATACCATGACTGCTGTCTCAGCCAGTCACATTAAACTGACACCGACCCAACCAGTAGAAAGCGAAAACGCCAAAGCTCGAACCACAGGCCTTTTGCGCAGGAGGCCGATGTTCTACCCCACTGCGCCCCTTACCAAGTCCAAAATACCCACATGTAGCTCAAAAGGATATAAAAAAAAACAAGCGTCTGTAAAGGTTAAGATTAACCTGTTTTTATTAGGTATGTCCATATAACATACTAATTTCAGCTTCCTGGAAACAGGATCAGCTATATAGCTATGATTGTTTGATGACAGGGCAGAGGGTTGTAGCAAAACCCTCTTTTATTCAAATCTTTCTTTGTTGCAGATAATTGAATTTTCTAAGTAATAAAGCCTTAGAAAAACATATTTTAGATTGTATTGGATGTTGAAAGTTATTTTCAGTGTTTTTTTTTTTTTAAAGAAACATATATTCAACATCAACACATTGTATCTAGAGCCTACTGAACCTTTCTACTTACAAGAGCTCCCACAGTGAGGAATCCTCGCGCGCTAGGGGTAGGAACAACCCATTTATACTGAGATGGTTGAAAGGAATATTTTTAAACACCCTCCCCAACAAAGACCAGTCTGCCAAAGGGAAATCTCCTCACCAGATTTGGCTGCTTTGAACATTGGCCAGGTTTGTTCGGAGCAGGCTTATTTTTGGGAGTTTCTCACAGGGCTTTTCATCAGACCACAACCCCACCATGATTTTATTTTGTTTTATTTCAAGCAGAAAAGTTCCAGAGCTCTAAGCTGAGTTTCCTATAAATCACCTGTGTTTTATTATTATAATATTAACATTCTTAAAGCTGTTAAGAGCAAAGAGGCCAATTTTGCATATTTAAATATGTGTGATAACAGTAAAAAAGCACCAGAGCCTTGAGCTATGGTCCTTCAAGAAAAGAGGGAAACATATGTATGGCTTGAAAACAATATTGCACAAAGACACTCACCAACTGAATGGCAATCATGAGCACTGTCTTCAGAGTAAATTTTCTGTCACAGAGATCAAACAGATCTTCAAGGCTAGGGCCAAGCAATTCTAACACCAGGGCATTGTATTTTGCAACCGGCCCAAAGTAGAAGACATTGGGAACTCCCTCTGCAAGGAAAACAAGCATGATAAATATGAGAAAGAAAAAGAAAACCCAAAACCAAAATTTACAAAAAACAAAACAAAACTATGAATTGACATTTTATTAAATTAATTATAACAAAGCACTATAATTAGTAGAATAAAGACAATTAATAGTCTATTCTCTATGTAACTGAGCGGGGCTCCAATGTTTGGCTTTTTGGTGGAATTATGGACAAATAGAATTTCAGATCAATAAATCAGGTGCCAAGAATGATAAAGACATAACTACACAGGAGAGGACTTACTCCTTCTACTTCCACAGAGCTATTTGCATATTTTAACCTTTAATTTTGGTATACATTAGAGCTAAAGCCAGAAGATGCTCATATTAGCCCACTGAAGGAACATGACTCTAAAAGGTTCCAAAGGAGTATATGGAGTAAAAAACAACAACAAACAACTAAAGTACAAACGAGAGTGCAACTGTAATAAAGGTTCAAAGTGTAAAAAAAAAACACTAGGCAATCAACAGGTAAGCAATAACCAGAGAACAAAATAGGAGGACTGACTAAACCAATGCTATAGTCAGACAAACTTTTTGTTTTGTACAATAAATTCAAATGCTTACCAACACGACTTTGAATACTATGACGCAGTGTACACCATCGAGATTCATAATCATATACCTCTATTTAAACATTGAGGGAGAAAAACGAAAATTGCGCTTGTACACCCTAAGGAAGTGCATAGTAAAACGAAGCCAAATTTTGCATATCCAAAACTTAATAATTAATTTGTTTAAACTATGGATTATATAGATGGGAAAAATGAACTGCCTGCAACAAGGAAGTTCCATAAAATGGAAAAAATAAGCCCCAAAAAATCTGTACAGACACATTACAATTTAATCACCCACATTCATTCTTTTTGTGGTGAAACAAATTTTAATATTCTAAAATAATTATGGCATGTACAGCAAAACTCACCTGACTGGCCAAGCTGTTTATAAAATCTGTATTCCAAGTGCAACTGTGGCGCTCTTGATTTCATTGGTTCCTGCAAACAATAAAGGTTTAAGCAACCCTTATTTTGTAGCTTGAAATTGACATTGAAAATGAAGCAACAACTCTCTGATAAGAATAGAGTGACAGTGAGTTATTCATCCCAAAACAGTCAGCAATTCCTTGTAATATTAAATTTGTGAGGGGCAAGAGCCTAGATCAATGTATCCTTTGGCACAGGCCAAGTCATTGAATTGATTGAAACGAACCCCCCCCCCCTTTTATTTTTGCATAATAAGGGGAACAGCGATCTCTTTCTTTTAAACTATTATCGAAGTTTGGGCAGGATACTCAATAGAATATGACTTTGTTGTTCGGACTAACAGCCTTATTAATGGAATGTAAAACTGTCCCCACTGAGCCTAACAGTTTACATGTTAAATTCACTTAATGCCGATTGACAATGGCTTTGCTTGATTACCAAAAATTTAAGAGAATAACTTCTTATCCATGTGCCCATAAAACATTCAGTGCTGCAGTTGCATGTGAAGTAAGTTTTGAAACAATTTAGATCAATTTTTTGTGTGTGCAAATAAATAATATCAAGCTATTATGAACTCATCAGCCTAAAGACATAATCCAGGCTCAGTTTGAGAGAGGATGTTGATGTAGCAGAAAATTGTAAGGTTTCCTGATTCAGTTTTGGCTCTAGGTCTGATGCTGATGATGTACTTTGTAGATCTAGGAGCAAGGGAGGTGGACTGAGCAAAATTGAGGTAAAGCTAGATCTAGATCCTACACCTAGATCTATACATTTAGTGATCCAGACGATACTCCTTCACACGCTAACAAATCAGTGATACCAACTGGGTCATTATCTTTTTTACTGACTCTTTCGTGTAACAATATATAACCCTTTCACAGATTGAACAGGGACCTGCCATCTTTTTTTTAATAACTGAAAATCAGTGTATTTACAACACTGGCACCACTGAATAATCTCACCCCTGTGTGACACTTGAACATTTAAAATAGTATTTATCAACAAACAGAAAAATCAAATATATAACATGTCTCTTGAAAAATAAACCAGTCACTTACCAGCTTAATGGCAACATGTTCATTGTTGTACAGATTTTTTCCTGAAATAGAAGATACAAAATTGATTACAGAAACTAAGCAAACAAGATGTGACATAATCATGAAAAAAGAAATATTAAACGACTGAAACCAGCATAGATAGTAAGCAGCAAGGCCATATTAAGGGCAGGCCGTAAGAAGTACGTCTGATAATTGAAGTGGACAATTCAACACAGTATCTAAGTCATATTTGGAAAAATTCTTAGACAATACCATAGAAACATCATTAAAAGGAATGTCCTTCCAATACTAGTAATGACCTGTTTAATGCTCTATTCTTTGAGTTATCTTCCACGAAAGACTGACTTGCTAAGAGCGATTGCATACCTAAGTCCACAGTTTTCCCAGTTTTCTCATATCTTGTCAGATGTGACTTGGGGTATGGGTATTGAATTGACCCCTTCGATTGTTCATGCTGCCACACAGAGACAGTGAATCAATAAAAAGATTTCTATCTCAGCCATTTACATTATACTGACACTGGCCCAACCAATATGAGACAAGATAAGACAAATATATATTGCCTGATATCAATTGTGGTTTTAAACCTAGGATTTCCTAATACATGAAAAGATGAAACAACACTATGAAATGTGTACACTAGCACTGAGTGACTTCCTGGATTTGTTCTTGAACAAAAATAAGCAAAGGTTTACACTAGAACCAGAGGATCACTATGAGCAACTTACCAACTCGTAGCTCTCCGAAGTTGCCACAACCAATCTTTTTCCCGACCCTGAAGTTAGGACCAACCATCAACACACCAGTGTTGGAGGACCCTTGTCGGGGTGTGTGTGAGCTGTGCATATTGCGAGTGGATCTCGCGTTCCTCTCTAGACTTTTGTGTTCTGCTAGGGGTGCTGACATTCATTAGACAGCCACTTACAATTACTTAAGCTGCATTCACCTCCTCCACCACAACAGATCATTTCCTGCAAGAAATAAAAATAAAAATGTTGGAAATAAGCACATTTATTCTATTGGCTAAATGTGTTCACTTTATATACAACAATTTCATAGACCAAAAATTACAACGAATATATGTCACAGAAATTTCATGGCTTAAAATAATGGCCGGTTGTAGACACTACGCAGATCGCTTTGAGAAAACCAAAATTCCCTACAACTAACTGCACTGCAATGCTCACTTCAGTGGTTGACACAGCAAACTAATGTATGCTGATAGGAAAACAGGATAGTGGACAGGGTGCAGCACAGAGAAAGCCTTAGGGGTGCATTTAAGTTTTAAAGAAAGATATATATGATAAGTACAGGTACTACCCTTGCTGTTGCCAAGTCATCTCCAGTTAAAGCAAAGTATTTGATGAATGGTTAACATTTTGTTTCAGTTTTTGATTGCTTTTGTTTCTAATTATTTTACATACCTTTAACATTTTTCTCTATGAGTATGAGTGAGGTTAACGGATAAAAAGGGGACTAAGTGTTACAACTATACCTTACTAATACAATACACATCAGACAAAAAAAAATATTATTTTCAATTGAGCAGTTAATCTGGTGTAAGATCCATTGAAGCCATGGGTGAACCAATTTCACTAATCCAGCATCGTGACATGAGTAGATCTATAAATAGGTTCAGTTCAAGAGGGTGCATATTTGACTAGTTTTCCAATATCTAGATAAGCATGGCTCGAAGATTTCACAAAATGACTAAAAAGTTTGCGAGCAATACTTGGATATCATATTATATCGAAAAGCTTAAATCCTAACCAGCCTAGTGAAAACCTGAGTGTTGAGGGAGGCCATGTTGCCTACTAGGGGTCCCCCATACTACAACTGCGTTCTGACACCATAGATTTTAGTTAATGTTGGGAAACTTCCATGTGTACAGCGAACTGCTCAATCAGCAACCACTATAATTATTTACCTAATATTCTTTAAGACTGGATAGAAATTACAAGGATAATCAAGACTACAGACAATATAAACTAAGAGCAGAAAAAAAGGATCAGAATTGTGACTTCTCACATGTATACTGATTCTGGATATAAATTAGATATAGATTTGTCTTGGCTTCGTTTTTAAACGTTTATGTTTACTAATACTAGAAAAATCAACATTGAAAGAGAATTTGATTTTCAAACTTGCCAAGCCATTTCAACCATTTGTTATTGTAGCTTATCAGTGAAGATCATTTTTAATGTTTTTTTATGTTATGTCCAGTGATTCCAACTGGATATTTTTTGCGAACTGACACAGCGACGTCCCGGATTAAGAACCCCCAAAATATGCACCAACCAATGTCAGTAGTATATTATTTTAAGTAAAACAAGAACGATAAACTTCTTACTGAAATTAAGTTTATTGGTATACATGCTTTATTTTAACTGTATCGAGAAAACTTCTAATTTATAGATTGCTGCCATTGCACAGCGAAGTTGGAGCAAAATAAGGTTGATTAACAGGCCTGGATAATTTTCAAGGCTTTACGAGCACTGGTGTATTATTCTAAGCATGGCTATGCAAGGCCTTTTTTTTTTCTGTTGGAACCATAATTGCCTCTAGTTTTACATGTGATGCAGTAAGCACACTAGCTTAACTTACTGTAGTACAATCTGATAAGAAATAGCCATTTGCATTTTTCTTGTCTAACCAGTGCCAATTTTCACTCCCTTATCAATAAATCATGAAAGTCTAGTGTAGGTCTACATGAAGTCCTTAGATCTAGATACTCCCCCCACTGCCCTAGTTTAAACCTAGTCCACATATGCAGTGGCACTTTGAAATCACACAAAATAAATCCAACTGAAGTCTTTGATAGAGATCAGTTTTCACATAAATCCGATATTCTTAACCACCGGTACTGAAATCAAATGTTGGAGGTTTAAATTGCTTTATTATTGAAAAGGGATGTTCGTACTTTTCCCGGTTCGCTTATCAAATTGTTTTATAAGTTTCCGTAAGACTAATGCACCTCTGCACGAATATTGACGGAAAAATTACAGAAAATTGGTATCACCGCATGTTCCATAGGTTAACCTACAGAGATGGGTGGAAAAATAGCGGCAACACTTAAGATTTGAGTATTGAACCTCCTGACCCTCAGTCTAGAGCACTGGAGACAAGCTATCTAGTATCTTTACGCCCCTGCTAAGCCAAAGCTAATAATATCTACATCGTACAAATTTCTAGAAAAACATTGATCAAACCTGCTGAGTATCGTACCGTCTGCTTGCAAACGCAGATCATGATACACCATATCGTGAGCACCAGAGGTTACAGTACCTGTCAGACTACTTTCCAAAATAAACTTGGTGCAGTGTAAAATTGTACAAGCCCACAATCCCACTAAAAGAACAGGCTGGAGTTCAACATGCAATGTGTCCAGCACCTGTTTCCCATCAGCGTATGTGTGTGTATGTCTATATTTATGCCTCAATGGAGCGGTTTTTGACACTCGTATGTGAATCGGTCAATACATAGCTTTCATCACCATCTTCCCCTACATCAGAGATTCAGTCTATGATCAGTGATATAATTATAACCATCATAATGTGACTGTGAGGCTGAGAATTCGCCAAACCATACATTGCTTCCATTTAGAGAGCCTGTACACACATCCATGAGTTTCTTGTGTGATAGAAAAAAGGGGAATAAAGGATGAATGAAGGCCCACTACCAGTGGCAGTTACTCAGCTCCTTGCAGTGTTCAGTTGGGAGAAGCTCAGCTAGTGAAGTAGCCGCAAGCGGCCGGTAATTCTTTCACAGCGAGGCAGCCAAGTAGCGCGCCACGCTTTTAAATGGGTTAATGGATCTAGGCACATCTATATTTTATTTTTAGATTGAAATGTTGACTTCCTCACTGAGGATATAGATCTATATAATCTAGATCAGTTTATGAAGCAGTCTAGATTCTATAAGGATCTAATCTAGATAGACGCCTTAGTCACAGTGTAATGAGTGTTCACCAACTCAGATCACAAATAATTTTGGGTGGTCTAGATCTAGAATAGGTTTAGAAATAGAAGGCGAACTGCGCGGCGAGCACCCACTTAGTAAAAACAAAGACCAGTACATAGATTATATTATCTTTTTCACAACATTGAGCATAGTTAATTAGAATCTCAGTTGAGATCTAGATCTAGACACCCAGCATACCGGACTAAAGATTTAGAGTGGATTTTTTTAGCATTAGACTTAGAGAACACCAAGATCTAATCTAGATCTGGAGATCTATCATCTAGACTAAGCTTAGTTCTAGATCTAGATCTAGACAATTCAGCTTCTTTGGGTAATATTCTGGATGAATAGAATCTAGATGTGACCACATACTTATGAAATTGTAGCATGTATCTTCATAGAGTGTGAGATGATGCCACAAATTACTATTTTACTGATGATAAACTTGATATGATCATGATCGAAGTTATCCCTATCACCATAAGAGCAGGTTGTATTGTTTTCTCTTTTCCTCTCTCTCTCTTCCGATTAGCAGCAGGCCTGTTTTCTTGTGTTCATCGCTACAAAAAGACCGAACAACCTAAGTAAAACCGAAATTAATTATTACGCTGTTATCGTTTTAATAGATTAAAAAATTAATATGCATGTCACACATCGATAAAGAGCACATTTCTTACACTTGAATGCAAATTCAGAATTTTTAAAAGGCTTTTACCAATGTAATGGTTCCTTTCAATCCAAGGACTAGGTTTTGTTTGCGGAGAGATATACCCGGAAGTTGAGGAAGCGATGAAAACTATGTCGCCGACTGCGCAAGTCGAGTTATCCGTATCCATGCTAAAAAAAAACTTACAATTTTTATTCCTTTAAATTGTAACGACCCTTTGTTTTACATACGTAGTACATTAAGATTTTCTAAATTTTAATTCATTTTCATATCCAATACAGCCGGGCGTGTTTTTTTTTAAATTTCGAAAGTAAAAAAAGTTTATCAGCTGATCGTGCGACTCCAAACGTCATTTCCGTAACAAGTGTAAACAAATATGGCGGACGATTTTAAACCATAGTTGTTGGCTTCCTTGCCGGAGAATAAAAAATAAAATAAATAAAACCGTTGTGTATCTAAAACAATAATATTAAAATATGGGAGCAAGTGACAAACTTCTCGTTGTTATATCAGTACTTGAAGGTATTGAAACGAGTACATTTGATTTGTTTAGATCATCGGCATGTAACTTTTTTTAAGCTCAAACAAGCCCATTCATGTCAAGTCAATTATCTAGTCTAGTCTAGATCTAAATCTGTGTCTTTATATAATAAGTATATTGACAAATTAATTCGTAGATATCTACTCTAGATCTTAAAGATAACTCTTTTAATACGCCCCTCTCTCTCTTTCGATATATATATATATATATTTTTTTGTCTTTTTACCCAGGAGCAAGTTTTCTTTGTTTATATATATAATTTATTTTGTCTTTTCCAGGAAGAGGATTCCCTAAAAGACCACGAAACAAAATAATTGTCGAAGCTAAGTTTGATGGGGAGCTCCTTGCAACTGATCCTGTTCAGCATGCAGAAACATTTGATGTAAATCAAGAATTGGCATGGGAGCTAGACCGAAAAGCTCTCCAGCAACATCGTTTACAGCGAAGCTCCATTAAGATTCAGTGTTATGCCTATGATAAGCATACTACAATGAAAGAATCTGTTGGATATGTTGTTCTTGATCTTCGTTCAGCTTCACCAAAAAAGCAGGTTCGATTCTTCTTTCAATACTGGCAATGCATATGGATTTAATGATCTTTCCACTAATCTTTAATTACATATATATAACTCACCTAATATTTTTGAAGCGAAAAAGTATGAAGCATCGATGTAAAGATACAGTCCACTTAAAACTGATATATCAACACTCAAGGGCCCAAGAGTTCTATGTCACAAGAGAACCTGCAAGCGCTTTAGCAAGCAACAATCGAATAAAGCAATCTTAATCCCACAGCTCAAAAAGCCATACATTGAAAATGGTGTTAACCAAATCAAGAGCTTACACACTATGACAAAGACACCCTATCACTACTTACCTTTGAATTTAATCAACCACTAAGACCTATATTGTGGAAATTGTGGATAAGGCCTGTTCTGTGCAACTACTAGGCTAGTTCTTACTGAGACAGTGATAGTTCTTGTCCAAATTTATTTAAGGCTATATAGTGTGTTCACTTATAACACACATACTGCTCAACTCCATTTCTCTATGATATACATGTATACTTCAGAAAACACTGATTACATTATGGTATACTTCCCTTACACTCAAATATATAACAGGTCTCAAAGAAATTGCCACTCGCTAAATAGCCTTGATGAAGCTATTGGCATCAGGTCTGTACCTGAACACGAAGCCAAGGGCCTCAGGTACAGAAATGTGGATTTCATAATAATAATAATAATAATAATAATAATATATGGCTTTTATTTAGCGCAACCCCCAAGACAATGCCTGGCTCAGTACGCTTTACAAAGTATTTAAAATGACAATGAACGTACATTTAATATATAAATATCATTATCGTAGTGATTAGAAAATACAGATAATAAAGAACTTTCATTATATATAAATATCATTAACGTAGTGATTAAAAATACAGATAATAAAGAACTTTCATTTTATATATAAATATCATTATCGTAGTGATTAAAAATACAGATGATAAAGATCTTTCAGATCAGTATCTGTAACGTGTTGGTTTGTGGAACATGACAGCCTAGTAATAATATGAGCCTGGAAAGATTGCTTAGGTGTTTTATGAAACAGCAAACGATATTGCCTGGCTAAACTAGGTATAAGCAAGACCCACTGGAACTAATGTGGATATATTTTAACTTGGGGGAACTTCTATTTATTCAGAAAGTAAACAGCGGGATACACAGAAAGCTATGATTAAAAGAACAAAATAAAAACTTAGGGGGTTTGGAAAACTATGGGCCCAAAATTCTGATAGCACCTTAAACATTACTATGACCATCATCCAAGTCTTTGCACCTAGTAACCTGGACGCAAATGAAGAAAAGCTCATATTTTACCGAAGCTGGTGAGATAATGGTATCCATGTGAAAATAGTCAATGGTGTCATAGCAACCTAAGGACTGTTACACTAACTGTAAAGTTTTATTTTGAAGCTTTCAGAGGGTTTAAGATGAAATATGGAGTTAGACATGATTATGTTCTTTCACCATTTCTCTTTCTCTTGGTTATCGACTGGATCCTGAAAAAGACCATACAAGATTTAATGGTATTCAATGGAATCTAGAGCATCAGCTGAATGACTTAGCTCTGAAGTCTAACACTCAAAGCCAAATGCAAAATAAAGAAAATGGCCTCAGCAAGGTATCCAAACAAGCTAGAAAGAATATCACTAGAAGAGGTAGAGTCCTTTGTATACTCTGGGGGTATCATTGATCTGAAAGAAGGAACTGAAGCAGAAGTCAAAGCAAAAGTAGGAAAGGCAAAAGCAGTATTCAAATAACTTAACACAATATGGAAAACAAACAAAATATCTTGTAAAATCAAGATGATACTTTCAAAATTCATTTGTGAAATCAGTTTTATTAATATCTATAGATACAATACCTTTAAGGCAAATACAGGAACTCCAAATAAACTGCAGATGTTAAAGAAGGATCACTGGGATAAAGTAGCAAAATAAATTAAGATATGGGGAGATTTTTCAAAGGGCTAACTAGAGGTCATTGGAAGAAGATATAGGTATTAGAAAATGGCAACGGATAAGATACTCTCTAAGAAAGCCACAAAACAGGAATATGAAGCTATCCATGTGAGACTTCGAAAAGATGTTTTGAGAAGGATATGACCTGTACAGGTTATGGAAAGGTCAACTGGCAAAGCCTTCCCAAAGCAGATATGGATGGAGCTTTCTGGTTCATGGTGAATAGGCTATACCTGCCAAGGGTGGAGGGCAATGATGATGATGATGACACACTGGAACAATAAAAATACCAGATTGAGCCATTGGGAAAAAATGAAAATCCTTTTCCTGTTTTGCCTGGCTACTTTTATGACATCATGTCAATATAACAAAGAAGGAAGAGAGAGATTGTTGAAGTAGAGGATTTTATTAACTGACAACAAAGAGAAAGAAAACGTGTTAATATAAAGGAAATGTCGATAAGTGATGTAGACTGTATTGGCGTTTATAAAATGTTTATTTGCTTTTTTTTGGCATTAAGCATTTGTACACAGGTTTTGCATATACCACAAGGTGTATACTGGTAAATAAATTAGCCATCATGATTACAGCACTTTTGTGTTTACATGAAAGGAATTGATATTTGATGAGAATTACATTATTTCTTATTTCTTTGCAACATAATAGATTCTTAATGTTTTACTTAATGTATTTTACATTCATGTTCTGAAAGTAAAGAATTCCTTTTTCCTTAAATATTTTTGAAATAAGTGAAACAAATATCATCTCCATGCAATGTTTACTAAGAAAATCAATGAAGAATAATGTTTTAATACTTTCAATGTGTCAAAACGATCATAAGCGTACTCCTGGAGCATCATATTCAATTAATATGTGACTTGTGAGGTGACATGGGACTCATTTTGACTGGCGGGCATACAATACTGAATACAAAGATTATTTATCCATGGTCAACCCTGACCAACAGAGCTTTTCACACAATTATATAAAATTATAACTGTCAAAACAAACTTGACTTACAAAATATGTTCGTTCTTTTACTTAAGATCCCCAGATGGTACCCATTGCTAAACAGCAAGTATCATAAGACTAAAGCAGAGATCAAAATGTCTCTCTATTTGGATGAGGATTCTGCTGGTAAAACAAATGCTGAAGTGGTTCAAACCCCAAGTGAGTCTCATATAAATATATTTTTTTGGTTTTGTATTTAAAATTTGAAATTATTTTTAGCATACTTCTTATCTTTAAATGGCTTGGTAAAAATAAAATCTCTCACCCATCTTACATTTTAAATGTTTTTGAATTCTGCTGGTAAAACAAATGCTGAAGTGGTTCAAACCCCAAGTGAGTCTCATATAAATATATTTTTTTGGTTTTGTATTTAAAATTTGAAATTATTTTTAGCATACTTCTTATCTTTAAATGGCTTGGTAAAAATAAAATCTCTCACCCATCTTACATTTTAAATGTTTTTGAATTTTAAATTTGACTTTTAAATTTCAGTAACTGCATTATCATTCCTTTTATTTCTATTCAAAAAAATATTCCAATCTTCACCACATGTGTATACATAAAGAAAATTAAAGTATCATCATGATAATTAGTTCCTTTCATTATAACCTTAATGTTCTGTTTTCACAGTGGCAACTTTCTCTGGCAAAAGCTTAGACATGAATTCGCTTATTCCTGTATTGGATGAAGATGGAGGTTTTTATCAAATTGGGCCTAGTGCTACATGCACTGACAAATTTGTTATCTCTGTCACCATTGCCTATGCTGGTAATCTACCTCATGTAAGTTGATGGCATGTTTCTTTTGTCTTTGAATCATGCTGTACTGTTGTCATCTTTCACTCTTCTAACCGCTAACTTGCAGAGTTGTACTTAGGCATACTTGTTCTCAGCTTCATAATCAATCATATGATTATGAGAAATGTCTTCATATCCATTTGGACCTGAAGAATATCTAGGTTTATTCCACACCCATGATTAAATGAGATGTGGTTCACATTTACACTTCTCCATATCATATAGTTATCCTCACAATATATTAGAACTCAAAATCATAACTAAATTTATCAATTTCAGATATAATTATATGCTTGTCAAAATTGAGAACTTCTATATTAAATGTTAATTGTGTGGTGTTTTTTTTTTTGTGTCTCGTAAATTTATATACAGCTCATACCAAGCACCACACAGATTTCCACCTCCAGAGGTTTTTTCTTCTATTACTCTTTGCTTGGTAATGATGTTACCAACGAGCCTTTCTTTGATTTGGTCCATCCAAATTTTCCCGCTGAGAGAGCTTCAGTAAAAGTGAGAAGCAGTGTCGATGCCCTGCGTTCTTTCTTATCCCATCAACCTGGCTTGCAGGTAAAATGTGAAATGTTGTTTTACTTAAAGAGGGAGTGGGAAAGGGATTTGGGGGGGGGGGGGGGGTTCTTTATTGTAGTTTAAAGTTGTTTTCTTGTAAACCTCAAGACAAATAAAATGCATTGTTATTTGCATGTTTAATTTAAGGATACTCACCACTACTTCCTTAAGTTTAATAGGTTTTAATGCCTGGTTTCTGTCAGTGTTTTTTTTTATCCGTCGGGTTGAACGTTTTTACAACAATTGCAACGTTCTTGTAAACCTCAGATCCACCTGTGTACAGGAGATCAGTCCCTTGGAAATTGTGACATACCTTTGGGTGCTCTTCTAAAGAAAGACAGTACTGAAATCTTCATGCGTCCTGTCACGATTGAAGGATCTTTTCAAGTACATTTTTTTTTTTTACATTAAGTGCCCCATCATGTTTGTTTTTGTAAATTAAGAAAAAATTCTGATTGATAATGGTTCAATATCTTTCACAATTTCTCACAATTAAATGTATGTTAAAAAATCACCCAAACATATTATTAGGATCACATTTTTTATTCCTATTGAATTTCACAAAAAAAACCCAACAAAAAATACTTAAGTGCAAGTAAAAATGTTTTTTTTTTTTTTTCAAAAAATTTTGACTTTTTTATTTTGTTCAAAAATATTTCCTATACCATAAATGTGTCAAATTGTGTATGGTTAGAAAGTGGAACCAGTCTTCTTCCTAAATTTTTTTTTCGTAATTTGTCTCTTATGAGAAAAGCGTGGCAACAAATTTAAAAACATCAGTATGTAAAAGAATTGGAGTTATGCCCGTTACGTCAGTAAATTACCATTGTCAAGTATATTTACTAGTCAGTGAATTAAGGGCTAACTGATAGACAACCCTTTTCTTGATATTCACTAATTTAATGTATGTGATATGTTTTCAGCTTATTCCTGCAAACAAGTCGAAGCAACAAGTAGCAGCCCTTCCAACCAGCAACCATCCTTGTGTTGGAGCTTCAATTGTACTGCGAAAAGAAGACTTGGTAATGTCATAAGTCGAAAGAACTATGATTTGCATAAGATGATAAATTTATTCATTAGTTTATGAAGCTTATTTTTCCACTATGATCTTGCTATAAGAAGTATGCAATCTTTATTTTTTCCTAATTTTTTTGCATTATAAATCATATTGTTCAGTAATTGCATGGGGAAAGTCTCCTGTATTTTTTCATGCTATACACATTTTTAGTTGTGGCATGGTGACTATCAATCGTAGCGCCATGTTTGGGATTTGAATCACAGTTGCATCAGATGTTGCATTGAGTCAATTCACTCTTTAAATTTCACTGCAGGCTTCAAAAGAATTTTGCTATGAGTATGATTCTCGATTTTTACGCATGGAGAAAGATACAAGGTTTTTGTTTTACATTATAGTCTTTGGAAAATTTTTAGGATTGGTTTAACAACTCAGTGGAAAGATAATGGTTTTTGTTTTTGTTTTTTGTGTGTGTGCTGTATATGCCATTATAAAGTCCTGATTTGTTGAATGATCCTAATTTTACAATAAATCTCCTTCTTCTTCTTCTTCTTCTTCTTCTTCTTCTTCTTCTTCTTCTTCTTCTTCTTCTTCTTCTTCTTCTTCTTCTTCTTCTTCTTCTTCTTCTTCTTCTTCTTCTTCTTCTTCTTCTTCTTCTTCTTCTTCTTCTTCTTCTTCTTCTTCTTCTTCTTCTTCTTATCAATCAGAACTTTAAAAAAAGCTATGTCATTAAGATGTTATTCGATTTACATACTTCACCCGAATCATATATGTAGGAGACAGTCATATTTAGATAATTAATTTGAAACAGTTAAAAAAAAAACTCTTTTTAGGCTCTAACCTGTAACATGCTCCTTTGAATCTTCCTCAAAAGATTCATCAGAATAATTTTCTTGATCCTTCTTAACTGTTTCCTGACTGTTTGTCTCCTTCATAGCATGGTCTTTTCCAACATCCATCTTCTGCTTCTGCTCATTTGCTCCTCTCTTCACTTCTCCAGAAGCTGCTATACCAGGAACCACAGTGGATGTAAGATTTTCCCTGGTTGGACTTTTCATTGCCTGAAATAAAGCAAAATAAAAGATGTTTTCATTTGAATTAAATAGGTGATTAGAAGAAGAAGAAGAAGAAGAAACAGTCAGGAAACAGTTAAGAAGGATCAAGAAAATTATTCTGATGAATCTTTTGAGGAAGATTCAAAGGAGCATGTTACAGGTTAGAGCCTAAAAAGAGTTTTTTTTTTTAACTGTTTCAAATTAATTATCTAAATATGACTGTCTCCTACATATATGATTCGGGTGAAGTATGTAAATCGAATAACATCTTAATGACATAGCTTTTTTTAAAGTTCTGATTGATACCAATTTAATATTGTCAAATATTTGAGCCAAAATTTTGTCATTTTCAGAAAATGTCAACTGCGCAAAGACAAATTCTCAAGAACTATCCCAACCTCAGCAAAGTAAACAGCTAAACAAAGATACACATCAAGTCAAGCAAATTGATGTCAGGCAAGAAGATGTTTTTGCTGGGGCAAACCTGATTGGTACAGAATCCTAATTTTTTCATCTCCTTTTTTTCAATTTCATTCTGCACCACAGTAGCTTAATATGTGAACATTGTTTTGTTATGTGAGGTAAGAATAGTTCAATTTCCATAGATCTACTTCTATGCTTTTTATTTTGTTTTTACAATTAATTAAGAAATATGTATAACCTTACCATAGCATTTTCTTGTATCTTTTTTTTTTTTTATCAAAGTGTTGATAGAATGATATAACTAGAAAACTCTTGTTGCGCCACACTGCACATTTTTGGTCAAATGATACAGTGCTCTCTGCCTAGGAACCCGCCCCTTAGACAAGGAAAATAGTTTCTGAGACAGATAAGTTCCAAATATAATTGAAAAGAATATGCCTGTAAGTAAAAACTGAAGGGATCATTTCTCGGAAAAAGTAATCTTCAGTGAAAATTTTGTCCCTGGGCTTCCTATACGAAGACAGATTACAATGGCCTCAGTGTAAGAGCTCTCCGCATACGAACCCACTCCGTCTTCAAACCCGCTTGCCCTATCAAACATAATAGCCCTCCTTCGGCCTCGTATAAAGTGTAAGAACCCTCTTTAATACAGCCAGATATAATTTTGTTTAAATTATTTGTCAAGCTAACTCATTATTTTTCACTTCCCCAGCGTGCTGATATTAGCGATCAGATGGGAGAGAGAAGTGGACTGGAAAGGGGGGGGGGTGTGAACTTTTATAAATAGTAGTATAGGCTATAGCCATATAAAAAGATCAGAGAAATTTTCCTTCCGCTATCTCTTTGTTCGGCCGACTCGCGGTGCCTGTGGGTCTACAGTCAGGAAACTCAAAGAATTTTACATTCAGATGTTAACCGACGAACCCAAACCCCTCCCCCCGTAAGTAGGACCTGCCCTCGAATAAAAATCACAGGGGGACAGCAGTTGTTTTGTTACGCGAGAGTGGATAGGCATGCAAAATTATTTGTCAATCACGACATTGTTAACACTCTGAAAAGGTGTGCGCCTTTTTCTTTTTTTTTCTCTCTCTTTTGTTTTTTTCCTTCTCTCCTCCTTAGCCTCTCTCTCTCTCTCTGTCTGTCTCTCTTTCTCTAATTTCTCTCTCTCATTCTCGCCCTTCTCCCTATCCCATCTCTCTCTTTTCCCTCTATCCCTTCTCTATCTCACTATTCTTTTTTTTTCTACGTCTCTTTCGTTTCTATCTCTGACCCTCTCACTCCCACTCTTTTTTTCCCTCTTACCCTCAATATTTCCCTCTCTCTCTCTCTATCTCTCTCTCTCTCTCTCTCCCTCTCTTTCTCTCTCTCTTTCTTTCTCTCTCTCTGCCTCTCCCTCTCTTTCTCTCTCTCTCTCTCTCTCTCTCTCTCTCTCTCTCTCCCCCTCCCATATCACCTTCAAAGTTGCGGTGCTCCAAGAGTACACAACCTCCAATTGGATGGTGGCAGACTCAAACTTTTTTTAACTTGCCAAATCAAATTCTTTTTTTAAGCAGAGCCTTAACTGTTAGGAGCTGTGCACACATCAGTCTGTGCGGTGGGACTAAGGGGAAGAGTCATCTGGTGTTAAATCAGAGGAATTTCTTAGGCCATGATTTTGTCTCGCCAACTCCTGGCACCTATAAGTCTAGCGGCTGGAAAATCAATGAGTTGGACAGGGAGGTGTGAATTGTACAGCTGTCTGCTCTAGGTTGAGAATCCTAGGTGGGCACAATCGTTTAGTTTCGAGAGAATGGGCATCCAATAACTGAAGAATTGGTGGGACTTGAACAAATACGCATGGTGCCTTCATGTAATTGGTTGTTTAAGTTAGCACAAACAAGTGATATAAAGCAATGGGGCTACTTGGCATTTACTCAGTAACACCCCTTTTCAAATAAATCTAAGAACTTGTCTGCTTATGGTACACTTTTCTGGTCTCCCGAGGGGGGGTTCTTAGGCGGAAACCACTTTACTAGCAGAGATTTAAACTGCTGGCCCTCTGTTCAACAGTTAAGAGCATCCATTCAGTTGCCAGAAGGCAGAGATTTGTAAAGGGTGAACTATTATGGGTGTTAAACACTCCAGAGGAGTGATTGGCATGCATAAAGCACAAAATAGAGAACAATTCAGTGTTTGCAGTAATGATTAGGCCCTAACTACTCCTCAATGATTATACACCCACTCTCGCACAATCATGATGCTTGCTGTTCACTATCTGAGGGAAGACCCTGCACACTAGAGAAGGGGATAACATCCAGCAGTTTACAAATTTATGGCTTTCTTATCCTTAGGCTACAGCACCTTAAGCAAGCACAAAAAGTCAATGACTAAGAAACAAATAAAAAAAAAAGATTCGTACCTCTCTTGTTAGGCAACTCCTGACAGTCTTAGATATGGACAGACACAGGGAAAGCAAAAAGAAATTTGGAGATGGAGAAAGTATTTTCAAACTACTCTCATAAAGAAGCTTCTTAAGCAGATTTTAATGCCATAAGCTGGTCCTTATACATATAAAATAAAGAGAAAAAGTAATCTCTTCCAAGATTTTTACAAACTGAGTGGGTTCTAAGAGATGGACTGCGATGTACCATATGCCTCTTTCAGAAATTAAAACTGAAAAGTCTGTTATATGACCTTCCAAATCAAACTTTTATGTGAGTGTATACCCTTTTACGTAAATGGTTTCATTTTGCTTTGTTATGGAAAAAGTTTGGATTGGTCATTTATTTTTGTAATTTCTCAGGTGGGATCCAACAGAATCTTGTACCTCCACAAGCACACCATTTTACCTTTAGCATTGACCTGCGTAGTATTCGTGACAACCACTCAACCAACATTATCAATGTCTTTCTCAGGTACAGTTTCTATTGCATTTTTCTGTTCCTTTGTTCTTTATTTTTTAGTTTTCATTTTGTTTTACAGGCGTCTGCCTGTGTGTTAACAAATGGTGGGCACGCAAAAACAATATGATGGTCTGCGAGCAAATATGCATGCCACATGTTGAACTGTAAAGCATCAACGTGAGATCCCATTACTTGTACAGAGAATTTACTTCTGTAATTATAAACCTTGTCTATATCCCTGAAACGAATCTTGGGCCTGAGACAATTGAACTGCTGACATCACACATCAACGATCAGGAAACTAGATCACCGGATGCTATCAAACTTATCTTTGATGATTTTAATCATTGTCTGCTGGATACCTCCCTACCCTACTACCATCAATATATCAAGTGTGTGACAAGAGGGGCAACTTTAGACCTGCACTGAAGTAACATCCCAGACAAGTCCATCCCACTGCCACTGTTGGGAGCGTCTGACTAAAACAATGGATACCTCATTCCTAAATATTGACCTTTGCTGAAGACCAAGAAACCCCCCACCCAAACTGTCGAAGAATGGTCTGAGGAAAAAACAGAGCAACTTCATTCCTGTTTTGAAAGTACAGACTGGAACGTTTTTAAAGATTCATGTGATGATATAAATATTTCTTCCTTTGAGGGTAAGGTTTTAACACAGAAAACAATAAAGATATTCCCAAATAAGAAACCATGGATCACGAGGGAAATCACCTATGGGATTATAAAGGCTTATCTTATCTTTATATGTCTCCTTTTTTGACACAAGTTCTTATTTACCTTATTTATATTTTAATCAATTATGATAAGAATGTTTATTAAAGTAATTTTTTCTGCTGGAAATTATATGCAAGCAAATGTCTAAATTTGATACGGTTGGGATTTTACACATTATCTAGATAATTTATAATATAGATCAATTTCAGACTAACAAAGACTGTTGTTATGTTGTTATTCATATCACAGATACATGTACCCTTTCTTTGGAAGTGCAGCACCGATCTTGACACACCCTCCAATGGAGATTCGTAAAGGCTCTGAAGTCCTTTTACCACAGTCATTTTGTGCCTTTGACTTTGCCTGCACTGTCCAGCAGTTACAGGATACGTTTGTCAAGTAAGAAATGTCACAATTTTGGATTGCTTTCAATTTTGAGTGTACAATGTGATTTCCCTCAATAAATTGCAAATGTTGATTTCCTATTAGAATAATAAGAGCCAAATAAAAGTATATATACACTTTTTTATTGAACATATATAATAATCAATGAAATCAAGTAGATCACATGGCAGCTTGTAATCCCAAATAAAAATATTAAGGTGATATTTCTGAAATCAATACATGTATTAAAACTTTTTGTTAGAAAGTTTGTACAATTTACAGTGGAACTAAGCAGATGCAGTGCTCATTGCTTAGCAAAAGCCTCTATTTTGTTCGGATGTTTATAATTTATATGCTTAATAAATGTTTCCAATAAAAACACATTATAGAGTGCCCCTTGTGGTGGAGGTGTGGCACAGAGATCGCCACCTGTCTCAAGATGTCCTGATTGGTTCAGCAAAACTTCCCCTCAGCTCAGTCATTGCAATGGACCGTACACGCATGATGGTAGGTGGATACACTTATAAAATCTTCATGGAAAATATAGCAAAACTGTGACTTCATGTAACCAAGGAGTTTGAAAGTTTTATTTTGTAATAGTGCTGAAATTTCCATGCAAGAATATCAAAACACACTTAGAACTAGCATATAATGTTGTTTTTTGCATGAATAACATATTTTCTCAAGAGTGGGCATCATTTAACTTGCAATGATTGTTTTGTTCACTTATAATAATTTTTTTTTACAAACTTCAGAGCTCAACTGGCATGACTGGCTGGAGGCAAGAAACATCAGATAGAGTCCCTGTAATGTCTGCAAATAGGTAAAAAGAAACAAAAAACGACACGCACAAAAAAACAACTTTGTCACAATATCATTATTGAGATATTTTAAGTTTACTTCAATTACTGTGCATGAAACATTAACTTTTCAATTTCGATCTTTTCATTCTGGTGATTTTGTTTCTTTCAAAGAAATGCGAGATGCATTTCCCGGGGCAAACCACATCAGAAAGTGACAACCAGTAGTCACTGGATTAATCTACAAGGATATAAAAATGTTCCATTCTTTGAAAATAAAAAAGATTTGTTAGTGAAAGTTATCTTTGATTTTGTTACTCTGATAAAATGCTTAAAAAAAAATAAACTTAACCAAAAGACTATGATAAATAATATTCACTTATCAAACAAGAAAATTTTTAACCCAATTAGACATATATTTTTTCTTAAAAGATACTCTGTAAAGGGACAATAGATATTGAAATGTGCTCACTTTCCACAATTTTTTTTTATCAACTCAATTGCGCTGAGCAAAAATACAGCACAAAAGCAGTTTCATTTTTGTTTTAATAGGAGCCAAGAAAGATGTGCAGACATAAGTGTAGTGTTGAGCCTGGAGGATTGGGGCCCAATCACACCTGCTTCAAATGCTCAGGCCAGAGCTCCGCAACAAGTAAGGGAAAAAAATAGCTTAGTGACTTGAAGATATAGTTGGAAAGTTGTTTATAATTTGTTTTTACTATTTTGGCCCCAACTAAGTGAGAATATTAATTCTTTAGATTTTTTTTGTCTAAAAGAGTTAAAAAAAAAAAATCATTAATTTAATGTTCACTTGATGATATTTAATTTTGTTTATCTTAGACATTTTAAAATTTGGCTCTATGTTTTTTACTTTAATGAAAGTTTTAACACAGAGAGTCCTGTTTTGCTTCTTTGGGAAATATCATTATGAATATTCTTCAGACCTGTAAATTTTCGGACAATTGTCAGAGTTCCAAGGATCAAGACTTTTACATCACATCTACCGACCCGATATGCAACATATGGGCTAAGTCAGACTTTCCAACATAATTTTTTGTCCCCCATGAAAATTTCAGATGGATCCGTATGTGTGGCCATTATGCAGACCCCCCCTAAAAGTTGGACCGCTGACGGTCGTATTTTGTTTCGGAGGTTATTTTATACAGGCGTTTAATAAAGCACTTTTTTTTTTACACCTGATAGGTGACACCTTTTAGGGTATAGTAATGCATTAACAGAGCTGCCAACCATACACTTTTTCTCCTCAAATTATGTCAATAGGTTTTTCTACCAAAAGATACAGCTTGCCTGACAACCCTGATGTTTTTTGCACAAATCATTTTTGCTGTACGGCTACGATTTTTCTGTCCATCACGCAAGCAAACTAGAGAAGAATATAGTTTCGTGGGGAGGAGATAATGTAGCAACAATTTAATTATTTTGTCAAAAAGCAAATAATTCTGTACTTGTCATTGTGTTATCAAGATTGGGTTAGTAAACAGCGTCAATGATGTCGATTGATCCCAACGCAATGTTTCTTTGTCGTTTTTTATGCGTCTGAAATTCTGAATAATAGCAGCCATCTCTCTATCTTCACATTTAGTTCTCGACATCGCCATCATTTAGAAGTTAATGCTTTTTTATTGAGTTTAATTTTACTTGGTGTTGACCTTCAAATGTGTCTTTTGGATTATGCGGTTTAATGTGCGTTTACAAAAAACAACAACGTAGCTCTAGTTTATTGTTTATTTGTCCGCATGCTGATCTCTCCATCTTAACACCCAGTCCTAGATCCTTGCCGCCATTTACTATTCTTTCGTGAACAGAATCATATGGTAGAATCTACCTTTACAAACAAAGTCTCTTCTTAGATCTAATTTATCATTTATTGTCCAATTAATATTCATCTCTCAATCTTCACATCCAGTCCTCTGCCCCCCTTGTTATTTCCAGCTTTACATTTTATATAACTTGATGTCGAAGATAATATGATTCAAATTATGCACAATATGGCTCTAGTGTTCTTTTACACACTGTAAGTAATGTAGATCTAGTTCAGACTAAAATCTTTATTGTGATTCAGAAATCTGATTCTAGATCTATCAGCCTTATAGGACCTACACTGCATCTGAACCGATTCATATACATATTCGAGACCAAACTCTGAATCACACCTACATCGAGATCTAGATCTAATCTAGATTCACATTTTACCAGTGCACTGGTTTACAATATCTATTGGTATCAAGGGACGTCCTACACAGCAGCGGGGTTACAGGGCATGATACAAGAGACTTGTCTGAGTACTGTGCTTGACAATGACTCAATCAGGAGGAAAAATTTGCAGCAGATAAAATGGAACTCACGCCCACAACCTTCTATAACTGCATGCTCTACCGTTGGACTCCCAGTTGTTTTTTTAATCCTTGGCAAACTTCCTTAGTAACATATGAAATCAACATTTTTTGCTCAATCACTTTTTAAATCATAGGTAGTAATGGGCACATATAAAAATGATAAAACAAGAGTAAATCTATCATACTGCTTTAATACATACATTTCATTAGGGTAAAACAAGTTTTCTAACTAATAGTGATGCAGATGAAAATCAAGGCATGTGTTACACTAACACTTAAGTTTTACTTTTTTAGATCAATCTAAATCATAAAGTATTTTAGAACCTTATGGGATTCATCAAATTGTTATTGTTTTGACAAAAGGGGTCTGTTATTTTTTTACTAAAATAACTCAAAATATTCACTAGATGGCTTATTTTGGACTCAGTTTTCTCAAAATTTTCGGGGGGAGCATGCCCCTGGACCTCCCTAGAAAATCTTGCGCCTTTGGCGTTCATCCGCTGCACTCATAGAGATGGTCAGAATTTTCCAACGATT
The DNA here is from genome assembly GCA_003991915.1 of Elysia chlorotica. Lineage (NCBI taxonomy): Eukaryota > Metazoa > Mollusca > Gastropoda > Plakobranchidae > Elysia > Elysia chlorotica. The sequence continues at coordinate 65,015 of RQTK01001159.1, read as the reverse complement.
TTGTAGGGGCACTTACAGGTCTGATTCTTGTAATAAGGAGGTATATATTGCTCAAAAAAAAAAGAACAAATAATTTATGTTGGGGAAAAGGAAAATGTCCATTGGTCCATGATTTGAAGTCAGGGTACAAAGCTCCATCTTTGTTTCATAGTGAGACATTTTATAGTCATAGTGAAAATTTGGACATTTTTTTCATACTTCTGCAAACATAAACCTTTTTGTTTAAATATGGTTTAACCAAATTGTATACTAAATTTTATTGTAACAGTAGGCTTGTGAGATCAAAGCATTGGTCATCTTTCACAGTTACTGCCTTTTAAGTACTAGATAGACAACAACCATCCATACACTTATCCACTTATTCCTAAATAAATTTTCCAATGGAGGTGAAATTGTAAATTTTGTAATGCTCACAATACTTTGTAATGAGTGCAGACTTTAAGATAATTATTTTAATTACTAAGATCACCCAATCTCAAATGAATTTCAGGTGAAGCTCAAACCATCAGTTTTCTTTTATTCCCATTTTTTCCACTCTATAGTGATAAAATGCATGTATATATCTTATATAATTATATTGTCCATGCGCTAGCACAGTAGCAGAAAGGTATACATCTCATTTTTTAATGGTATTTTGGGAATACATGTATATAAAAAAATAATTATTTATTCTTGTATTAGTACAAATTCTTCTTTAAGTTTTCTTTTTTTATTTGATTATAGCAAAAAGCTTCACATTTTAATTTTAACATCACCATAAGATAGATGCTGAACTGAAAAACACATTGATATGCTTATGTCACAGTGACTTTCCTAGGATTTGCCATCTTGCTAGACCAGGAACATTTTCTCCCACTGTATACTCTTTTTTTTTCTTCTTCTGTAACTATGGTAAATTATGAACCTCTAAAGAGCACTCTCTTGTACTCATCAGCAGAACATTGTGTCGGGAGCAGCAGGTCATCACCAGATGCAAGCTCCAGCAAAAAGTGATGGCGTAGGTGCTAGCAGTCCAAGAGGATCCTCTGAATACCAGGCTGCCGTGGAGCTTGAGCTTTGGAAGGAAGAGAAGGAAAGAGAGTTTGAAAAACAGGTACATGTTGTATATGTAAATTTAAGTTAACGAGGGTGAGATGTTAATAAAGTATAAAATGGTGGATACTCATCTAAAAAGTTCTACATAAAGAAATCTATTGGAAAGTGAATTGAGGCTAAAAGAAAAAAAATAATTAAAAAGAAATGATTTTAAACACTGAGGACATGTTTGTTTGGTCTTTTTGAATATGGAAACAAATTGTGTATATAACTGACTACTTCTGCAATTTACATAACATTGATAGCTATACACAGAAGCTTGAAAGTTTTTAAAGAGATGAAAAATAATGAGAGTCCTGGATCTGATGGTTTAACAGTAGAGTTTTACACAATTTTCTGGAAAGATATTCGACAGTTTCTCATTAAATCAATGAATCACAGTATTGACATAAATATTCTATCAATAATACAGAGTGAGGTAAATACAACTTGTATACCTAAACCTGGAAAATGTAAAAAAAAAAAAGAAGTAAAGAACTGGTGACTTGCAGCTCTCTTAAATTTGCCTTAAAATTATATGAGGCTGTATAGCACATCAAAATGTCACACAATATTATCAATAATGACCAGACAGAATGTATGTCTGGTTGGTTAATTGGAGACAAAACTGCTTATTATTATGGTGTTTTGACAGAAGGTAACAATATTTTAAAAAGAGGCATACTAGACATAATTTACTTTAAAACACTTGTTTACTCATTAGCCTAGCTCGTTGTTATAAAATTTTAAAATATTTCAACTTTGGAGCAAAACCCCTTAAATAGATAAATATTTTTAATTCACCAATAAAATCACAAGTAATAGTAAATTAAATAGTGTCTGATTCGGTCTTGATACAAAGAGGATGTTGCCAGGGGATCCCTCGTTGCCTTATATTTTCTCATAGTACGCAAAATTCTCACTCACATGATCATACAAAACAATGAAATTTAAAGTCAAACAGTAGGGGAAACTTCTGATTCTCTCCACAGCATGAACAAAGGTAGAGAAGAATACAGCTTATGGTGCTAAATTTGATGTTTTTTTCTCTTTTGAGCATACAACATACTCTTTGTCCTGTTTAGCAAGCTAACTATATTAAAACATTTAGTTCTAAAACTGCATAACAAAGAAACTGTAACATAGAAAGGAAGACACATTATGAACCTCTTTTTTTTTTATTAATAATTTGTGTATGTTTTATACTCAAACAGCTGAAGACAAAAGAGGCAACATATATGAAGGCATTAGCTGAAGAATGGAAAAAACGTGACACAGAGAGAGAAGTTTTGACACAGAAAAAGGTAATACTGAAAGCTCAAAGACATAAGTTTTGTGCATATACCCATCTCACTGTAATATATGATCTCAGTGACTCAATATTGCTAGCAATGGATGATAAATATTTATTAGGGTCCCCATTCAATATTCAATATGAAGTTTTAGAAACAGTTTGTTTTTGGTTATAATCCAATAACGAAGGCTAGCCATTTGGTTCAGTTCATGCTAAGTTTGGTTAATGAAGTATTTTTTAGTTGACTAATTATTTTTGGCTTGTACTTCATGATGACTTTGTTTATGTTCTTGCAGAACTGTTACGCAAAATATGCAATTTGTGTGAATGTGTACAGTATGTTCTGGCTGTGCTTTGTTTATCCAGAAACTAAACTAGATCTAGAAGCAGTAAAACATTATATATAGATGTTTCTTGTTATGACCGAATGTATTTGGCCCTTGATTAATATATGTAATGTTCTTGAGCGAGAGCTTCAAAATTGTAAAAGATAAACCTAGAAAGAAAGATGACGCAAGCAAGAAAAGTCTACAGAATTAATGTGTGTTGTAATCTGTGGACGCCGTGTATCACAGGCTCAAATGTGCTATAAAAAGTGCATGGGGTTTCTTTGTAAATTTGGGATGATAGGCGGAGATGGTATATTGGCAAGTGAGAGTACTTGTTTGTTGCTCTAGAGTTTGAGCATATTTTCCTTAAAGTTTGTAGACTGGTACTGCTCAAAAAATTTTTTTGTTTCATAGATTAATAAATAGGTTTAGTTCTTGGAAGCTGTTTGTGTTCTCATTCTTCCTAGTTGGATTCCTGTCTACCTGTGCACTGTAAACAGTTTGCTTGTGTGGATCCTAGGAACCTATCTTTGTAAGAATTATGTTGAGTGCCTGGAGGTGAAGCAACACGTAACAAATGACACTTTCTTTGTAATATAATAAAGTTACTACCTTTTCTTATATTTTATGATTCATCTATGTCCTTACATGAGAAACACTTTAAACACTAATTTTTGTTTCATTAAATTTTGTGGCTCAAATAAAAATTGAGAACTGAAATACTTGGTTCGCACAAATGTAAGAAGTTATAACTGAACATGATACACTTTTTATGTTTTCGTGAATGCGATTTTTTAAATTCAATTTTGTCTTTTGCAGCTGACAGAATACAAGCAAATGGAAGATCAGCTCCGGAAAACATTAACTGATTTAGAAAAAAGAGAGAAAAAATTGTTATTGAATGAGCAAGAGGTATGCAATTTGCACTGCAGTATAATATTACATAAAAAACTGCTATTTAGCTAGGTCTCTTAGTATAAGGACGGTGCCCGCACTACGGCAGGTAATTTGATCTATATGCATTTTTAAAAACACTCTAGTTTTCTAACCCTTAAGAAAGACTTCTTCTGTTCAGATGATAAATTAAATGAAATGATGACACAATTTTTGTTTTGTTTGGAGGAAGAATAATAAAAATAATCTTTGGAAACAGGAAAATCTTATCTCATTGAATTACATGTTTCTTATATTATTTAATCTAAACTTTTTTTAATGAGAAAATTTCTTGAATGCTGTCGCTATTGAAAAAAAAATCTAAAATCAAAACCATCAAAAAAGTTGGTGGCACAACAAATATAGACGATTTTGAATATGACACGTTTAAAAAAAATAGAAACTTTCCTCATTGCAGGTTATGAAGCTGCGTACAGACTTACAGAGAGAGCATGATAGGAAGTTGGAGGAAATGAAAGAAGCCTCTCGACGCATGAAAGAGGACTGTGATCATCAAATAGAGTTACAAAAGTAATTTAGTTCTATCAATAAAAGTAGTTTTTGTTTGTTATGTTACACATTTCAACATGTGCTCTATGCTGATTAAAAAAGAACTTATACTTAATAAATTCTACATGGTTACCACAAAAAAATCTTGAATGATATATGATACCTTTAGAGTAGACAGCTTATTTGTCAGGTGATAGAAATCCATCAATTGATTTAAAAAAACTAACATTATATAAAAGATAAATATATACTTCCTACATGACGCCGTTATTTTTTTAACAGTGTAATCAAAACAAAAATATTTCACTGGCAGTGCTTACTTCACAGTCCATCAACTTTTACTGTAACATCAACACTAATCACTTATTGATAGATTTGATGAAACTGCACACATTGCTCACCCTCTTCTCACATCAAAAAGGTTTTATTCTGCCTGTGTAGACCACGTCCCTTTGTATATATTTGTCTGTATGTGTGACTGTGTGTCTGTTTCTCCCCTCTTCTAATCTCTGTCCGTTTGCCGTTCTCTCTGTATCTGTTATGTCAGTCTGTCTGTTTGTCTATTTCTCTCCTCCCCTACTCCTGCAGCTCCTTTTTTCCTTCCTATAAAAATTTAGACAGAAGACAAGAGAGGTTTATACTGTATCTCAGGCCCATAACATTTTTGTAGGATGATAGCAGTCAAGATGTTATCTTTTTTTTTTTTTATCTTACAGGATGAAGTCCAAAGAGTTTGAGGAAATGATTGAAAGATATAAAAAAGAGGTAAGTCTTTTATTCACAAAGTTATATCACATTATGTGAGGTTGTTTTATAAACTCAACAGTGTATAGAACTGTTTGTCAATGACTAAAACCTCAAAAACAATTTTGAATATCTAGCTCTTTTGAAAGGCTCAGAATAATTATTTAATTTCCAATGCATATTTTTTTCAAAATAATCTGAATTCTATCTGAAGCAAAAATAACTAAAACAGATCGAAAGAAAAATTGTAGTTGATTGTTTTCAAATTCCCAGTAAATCCCACAAATGTCAATTAAAAAAAACAATTTTAGGTTGGCAAGGCAGCAATATTGTGTTAAATATGATTTGATATAAATTTTGTTTCCTTGTCTAGGTAGCAGATGGTCTTAAGAAATACAGAGCTTTGGAAAATGAATTTGCTACCTACAAAGAGCAACAGATGAAAACACCGGAAGTCAGGTTACAGTCAGAGCTGAACCTCCTCAACATGGAAAAGGTTTGGAGTTAAAGGGTTTTACACAAACACAAGATAATCTTTGTTTTTTTTTTTCCTGGAAGAATCACATACAGAGAGGCAGGATTGAAGCTGAGATTAAAATTGCTGCCACCCTGCTCTTAGTCCCAATGAGCTAAACGATTGAGCTAACGGTACTCCCTGGAGATTGGCAAGGTGCCTGATTCCACATGCGTCATTGAGCATAAGGTGCTGACTAAGAAATAACTGATTGGTCACCAAGAGTGCCTTGAACAAAATGAATGGTGTACAATTCAGCCGTCATCATTTGTCAATGTCAGGGTTATTTTACATTGAGTAGAGCAGGATAAGATTACCACATCACTTGATCGTGAGTGCAAAATTTCTTTATTGATATTGTATAAATAAGCATTTGCACAGATAATGACTTAAAGATGATGTAAGTTTGATCTGATTCTTTGATACATGAATCACTGGTAATTTTTTTTTACAAATATTCATTATCTTAAATGCAGGTATGATTAGGTTCTCTGGACTTTTTGCAATAATTTTAATTATCTTGGCTTTGTCTGAACAGATGGAACTCGAGAGGAAGTTAGATACAGCCTCCAAATCCAAGCTGCACTACAAACAGCAGTGGGGCCGGGCCCTCAGAGAAGTGGCCATGCTTAAGCAGAGAGAGCAAGAAGTGGCCAAAGCTCAACTAGTGGTCAGTCTTCTCATTTTATTGTTTTATTTTATTCTGGGGAAAGGAAGGGGGGGGGGGGGGAGTAGAAAGGGCAGAAGTGGGGATTGGCTGGAGAGCAATGTTAGTGATTGGAATTGGTTTATTCAATATTTAAAATTATGAATCATATTTTGAAACAGGTTGAAACCAGAAAAAAACAAGTTTGAGGTGGTACCTGATTTTGTTATTCATAGTTCTCTATTTAACTCCTCTCTCTTTAGAATGCAATACTAATTCTATATCTGAACTTTCTAAATCTGTAAATGGCATCTTTTGAGTATAATTTATATTGCATACCCAATATTTTGACATCACAGTGACCGTAAGTTGCATTTTAAATTAATGGAAAGTAGAACCAGAAGATAAAGTATTTTAGGAGGGTATCAAAGTTGGATTGGCTTGGCTGAAGGTCTAATATAAGAATTAACACAGTGCAGTAATTTGGACATCTTTCTGACACAAACCCACAACCACTTGCTTTCTTTGTGTGTGTGTGTGTGTGTGTGGGGGGGGGGGGGATAACTGTTTGCATCAAATTGCATTGGGAACGTTCAGGCGCCAGTATAAATTAGGCAAAAATTTGCAAGTATCAATTTAAAGGGATTCATTGTAGACTTTTTAAGCATGTGTAATTAAGGAAAAAGTCAAATTATCATGATGAGTAGCAGTGCATTGTATATTTTTGCCTGGTGGCTTTTGAAAAATGCCACAATTTCGGAGACTTGCTGTTCTGTGTAAAACACCACTATTGCATGCAGGATCTTAAAGACCAATAATTTAAATGGTAAAAAAAAATATATATTGGCAAATTATGCTGTGGTTCCCTTCTTAGTTATCTCTATATGTAACAAGTGCTAAATTTAAATAGTTATTTCCCATGATGTTTTTTTACACCAAAAAGCGTCAGCAGCAAGAGCTAGAACAAATGAGATTACGCTACATGGCAGCAGAGGAGAAGGAAATTGTCAGCAAAGAAAGCAAAGAGCTCCCTTCTTAGTTATCTCTATATGTAACAAGTGCTAAATTTAAATAGTTATTTCCCATGATGTTTTTTTACACCAAAAAGCGTCAGCAGCAAGAGCTAGAACAAATGAGATTACGCTACATGGCAGCAGAGGAGAAGGAAATTGTCAGCAAAGAAAGCAAAGAGCTGGAGGAGATAAAGCAACAGATCAACAAGTAAGAAAACTTATTAACAGATTTGAGTTGGTATAACGTACAACCTCAGCACCATATAGGCTATATTGTGGAGGACTGACAACTTTAAATGCTGCCACACTTGAGACAGGGCAAGGATACCATGACTCCTGTCTCAGCTGGTCACATTATACTGACACCGACCCAACCATTTACAGGAGACGAAATCATCCAAATAAATCTGCAGCTCGTGAGATTCGAACCGCGGGTCTCTTGATCTGGAGACTAATGCGCTACCACTTGAGCCAGTTGGCCCCCAACTTCTTAACATGGTTCTGACATGGATTTTACCCTCTTTCAAGATGATTATGTTCCAAACCTCTTTCACAGTACACCTTTCATAATTATTTAACTGATGTAAAGTTTCATCTAGAAGATATCCAAGTTGATATTCTGGCACTGTGTTGTGAACTACAGATAGGCATAAGAATATATTACTTTAGGTACAAAATTTCCTTTAATTATTTTTGTATGTGGAGGCGGCGGGCGACTGTTGGGTCATTTAATAGAGCACACATCTAATCGGGGAAACCTGTAGTTCCAATTAGACCACCTCTCTCCATTCTGGTTAAATTGGTGTCAGTATGATGTGCTGCAATCGGGATGCCTTGGCTGCTTCTTGAATGTGCCTATGTGTCTTGTGCTTAAGGTCTTAGTTTCTCCAAGTGTGTTTGTTGTTTTATTTGGAATGCAGGGGAAAGTAAAACTGAATTTCTCACTGATAATAACCCAAGATTTTGTCTTGTCAAAGTATCTCATTTGGCTGTACTTTGAAATTTTTTACATGGATCATTCAATTATTTTTAGGCTGAAGCAAATGGAAGAAGAGCGACTGAAGAACACATGTGACTCAAATCCTATACCCTCTCCCCACGAAGCTTATGGGAAGTCTTTGAACGTGGGCCTTGACTCCTCTGTGGATGAACACATCACTCGGTTGCTGGAAGAAAGAGATACCCTGCTACGTACCGGTGTGTACACCACACAGGACAAGATCATTGCAGAGCTGGACCGTCAGATCAGAGAAGCTATTGGCTGTAGGGATGGCTAATGCAATATTGGATTAGCTCACTTCTTTTATGTACTGCCATAGTTCCTTCAACGCTTCCTTTCTGTATGTCTGGATCGGTATATCTTGAACCTTCATTCAACCATTCACTCTCTCTCTCTTCTCCCTCCTGGCTTTCTCTCTCTCTCTCTATCTTTCTCTTCTCTCTCCTGGCTTTCTCACTCTCTCTCTCTCTCTCTCTCTCTCTCTCTCCTTCTCTTCTCTCTCCTGGCTTTCTCTCTCTCTCTCTCCTTGTATCCCTCTCTCGCTCTCCCTACACTTTCCTTTTATTTATGCTCATTCTGTTTTTTATTTATCATCATGTAATTTTATTTTAATTCTTGTCATTGGATACAAATTTTTATGCACTATCAATTACTTATGTAAGATCTACATAAATGTTATAAAAGTGAAGACAAATATGTACCAGTGTATACTGTAATATTATACAAAGAGAATGTTAACTTTAAGTTGTAGGAGAGGTCGAGTATTTTTCTCCTCTAAAAAGCTGGAGCCTTAGTTCATTTAAAGTCCTTTCCCTTTTTTTCACTGGTTTCAAAATTGTTATTTAAAATACTAAAAACCTTGCATTGTTCAATGTGAAATTAAATTCTAAAATGAAACAAAGATTGCAATTGAACAGAGACTCCAGCTTTTTAGAGAATCATTAACGATCAGATGCCAAGCTAGAGCTGGCACAGGTAAATGGGTATACAAAATAGAGTGGCGGCAGTTTTGTTCACCTCGTTTACAAATACAGCACTGTTTTCATTATTTCTCTGTCCGTCCTGCTGATGCTAGATTGGTCCTTGCCAAGCATTCTATACTTTGCTGGCTTGATTAGACTTTGTAAGGTACATCATCAATTGTACCGACTATATGCAGTGTATTATGGTTAAAATGCATTCATTACAATAACATAATCATGTACCCCCTGCATTTCCCAGACCACTCATTGGATTTTGAGGTTTAGCCACTTGCATTTGAAGAAAAAACTTGTTTTCTTAACTTTTTAAAGACTTGGCTAAAAATATCTTTTTCACTTTGGCAAAGATATGTGGATCAGAGGAAAGAAAAGGATAACTTTTCCAAAGCAAAAGAAATGGGTTCAAACATAAAAACAATATTGAATAGATCTTATATCAAATTTGTGGAGAAATCATCTTGCCAGAGAACATTATTAATTGATGTATGAATGTAAATTTAAGAGAAAATTATTTATTTCTAGTTCAATTCATATTGAAGTGATATTGTCCAAATGTGCCTAATATTTGTTATGGTATGGATCTTAATGTCATACAAGTATGAGAGACTGAAAGTGTGGTGAAACATGAAGAATACTATTTCAAAATCATTCTGAAGAAATATTCTTTGGTTATTGATTAACCCATTAAATGTATTATCAAAGATGTTTTGAAAGATATACAGGTAAGATAAATACCACAAATCACAAGTTTTTAACTATGGTTTTCCATGTTTTTTGTTATGTGCATGTGGTTACCATATTTTATGAAGTCCTATTAAATCTAGTTTCTGTATGAACTCTCAAGATCAAATAGTTTTGTTCTTGATACTGTGTTTTTTTAATATATTTTTTTTTTTACTAATAATTAAGGTAGATAAAAAAAGTAGAATTTATTTAGAGCCAGAGCTTTTAAGAAGGAAGTGCTCAGCAGTGATTAGGCTTCATGTAAAAACGATCCCAAAAAAATGATACATGTATTGAGTTTTGTGGAATTGGAACTAATTTCTTAACGATGTGTTGGCACCAACTATGTTCAAGAATTTGAAAGCCAATATCGTATATTTCTTGTGGCGCTTGCTCACTCCTTTGCTGTATTGAAGATAAGGCGGTCGACCAGTCTTCAGACAGAGTTTTGAAGATGGAAGCTATCGCCTTAATTATCCCGACCCACATAATTATGCAAACTTTTTGATGTGAAACCTGTCACTATTTCACTTCTGGTTCACGAATAAAACATGGCGGACGTGTCTACCTAAGGTTTGATTAACATTCAACGTTTTTCAAAGGAACGAAACGGTGTTTTGTGGCAAAGATATTAAACAGTGCTTCTGAATAATATAGCCTAGGTTTCTTTCTGGCCAAACAGTTAAAAAGGAATATAGTGAGTAGTTTGCTGCTAAAAGGAGTCAAATCCAGTTTATAATGATATGCCTTTCTGCTGTCCCTACTTTACTGTGTGGAGATATCGAATCTAACTCCGGACCGAATTCTTCAAAATCAACCTGAACAAAACCAACCACACTAAATTTAAACAGTCCTCTCAAGATCTTGACACACATAAACCCCCACTGAAGAGCTGAATGCCATTCAATATATAGACCTGCCATTGATTCCGTTTTTTCCAGAATCATTCTGTTGTTTTTTTTATATATCGGCTGAGATTCCGTTTTTACGATTTCCCTTGTGAAATTCCGTTTTTTCCTCGCCCCCGATGTGTACTTTTCTTGCCGATTTTTTTTACATTTTTATCTTTGAAACTCAACAGCCAGCTGTATCTTTGACTGTTATTTAAAAATCAATCACATTGACAAACATCGTAACAAGTTAAACCTGGAAACCTGCATCATGAAACAGAGAAAAATCTAATGGGGAGAGAGAGAGTGAAAGGGAGAGATACAGAGAGGGCTTTCAATGAAGAGAGAGAGAGAGAGAGAGAGAGAGAGAGAGAGAGAGAGAGAGAGAGAGAGAGAGAGAGAGAGAGAGAAAGAAGAGAGAAGAGAGAGAGAGAGAGAGAGAGAGAGAAACCTGCATCATGAAACAGAGAAAAATCTAATGGGGAGAGAGAGAGTGAAAGGGAGAGATACAGAGAGGGCTTTCAATGAAGCAAAAACAACTCAGGGTTCACGACATAATGACACTTCACTTTCAGCATACCAACGTAAACAATGAAATAACGACGTAATACTAATTGAACGAAGGTACACAAACAATAAAACAACAAATAATGAAAGGAATTTGATCTATAAATTAACCAAAAACCAACTAATCTTTTCCAGCGACAGATGAAACCATCTTTTGGTTCACATAGCCTGCTGCCATTTTTATATTTCACGCTACAGTCTTTGAAGAAGAATTTTCGGCAAGCTTCTTTACTTCTTTTATCAGGAAACAGAGGAAGTATTGGTTTTATTGATGACACATTCGGCAACTGCACTAGGTGAAAGTCTCAATAAAAAAAATACTATCCTTGTGTGATTATAGCGTTGTACGTTGTGTGACAGTATTGTCATGGCTTAGGATGAACAGAAAATGGTAAAGAGTATGATCAATTAAAAAACAGGACTTATATAAGAGCTATAAATATTTAATTTAAAGTGGCAAACAGAAATGCCTTCAACAAAACATTGTTTTTTGTTGCAGGATAATGTTACCCTTTTTAAACTGTTCTCATAAAACTAACATTTCACAGTCCCCACATACTATAAGTCTTAGGTACGTCTCATACACAAAAATGTATAATCCTCAGCTAGAAAAAGCACTAGACACGTCTAAGCAGGACATCTTCTAAGCAGGACTTGATTACTTTATAGAGCATTATCTTCAAGAAAGCTCAGCTCAATGCTCTTTTACACGTTTACGTTGCATTAAAAAGTATTAACAAGAACAATAGTTCTATTCTGACAAAAGAAGCGGAAGCATTCATTAAAACATGAACATGGTTTTGCAAAAAGGTAATGGAACAAATATGTTTAAAGTAACATTATTTTTAAAAGCAACGTCTGAAACTGTGTCTAACAAATACTATTCTATATTTTTGGTGCAGCGACAGAGAGCTCTTTCAATACACTTTCTAGTTTTCGCCCTTTTTTATTGTAAAAATTTCCACTGGAACGAACGGACCAACATGATAAGCAGGAAGAGACGCGACAACAGTGTCTAAGCGCAGTGCTGTAAAGACATAAAGACATTATGATAGAGAGTGAACTTCTTGTCTTATATTTAATGATGAAATATTTTTTCTGGCAACCATTGTAGCCTAACGTGTTTTACTTGTGAGGGACACAGTCCCGCTTCGTTTTGCCGTTACCAAATAACCACCCTAAGTCCGTTTCGTATTCAGTAATCGATCCTGGCTCTCATTAGTTAATAAAGTTACAACAGTCAGGACTTGAAAGAATCAACATTTAACCAAGGCATTTTCTGTTTCGTTCAGATATTAATTGTTTTTATTACGCCTATTATTTAATGTGAAAGCAACATTAGCTTGCAAAGATAGCTAACATGTAATTTAATATCCACAATCAAACCAAGATACGTTTGTTTTATAACCCTAATCATGTTATGGAATCTTGTCCAACATTTATGGTGTAATTTTATTGTTCCTCAATTTATTTCTGACAGAAAAAGTAATTACTTTTTTACTATTCAATAGAAAATTGTTGACTCTTACCAAGTGTCTAATACATACTTATAACTTTCTTCGATTTCAAGGAAATCAGATGTTGCGACTGATCAATGAAGATGGGTGTCACCCGCATGCCTGTGATATTCTAAACCATTATATTTTAATACTTGTTATTAAACTGAAGTGTATTTTAATGCAATGTGAATAGTGTAAGACCATGCAAAGAACTTTGGGAGCATCAAACTTGTTTTACCAATATCATTAACAACATATGTATGGGCAGAACCAAACCAATGCGGTTGGATCGAATTAATAGAGTGCGAGGATCAATCAATTATAAATACATTTCACTGTCAATGAAAACATGGTTAGATTTGCACGAAAGTTTGCAAACTTACAATTCATTGTCTACGTAGTCACTAGCTCAAGTGCAACACTTTCCCTCATCTCCCCTTGATCCCATACGGCATTTAAAATATGAGCTGTTGGATTGGGTCTTAACACAGTTTTATGCAGCTCTTGAAACTTCGATTTTATTTTCCGATCACTTTTATTTGAGGTAATCTTTCAATGCATGGCGGTGAAAAGGATGAAATGCCCAAATCGGGTGAATAGGCAGGATGAGACAACATGACTGTAAAACCCGCACTATTTTTCTCCACAGTAGCTGTTAAAAGCAATACAGGTTGGGTAGAGGTAGTCTGTCTTCTTTTAAAAACAAGCTTTCAACATTCTTCCGTAGCCTACATTCTTTTATGGTATGTTGCATACACCTGTGAAAATGTGCTCTGTAGCGGTGATCACTGTATTTCTGTTCCTGCGGCCAGCGGTTTGTTTTTCCAGAGTAATCAGAGCGCCTTTTGCAGCAAAGCCCAGCTGTCCCTTCCTGGGATAGGGAGAAACGAAGTGAGGCAATGTGTCTCGAGGACAAATGCAAGAATTTTGTCTTCAACAACAACTCTCTCCCTTGCAGGCCGATCTAGCAAAGATCTCGTGTCGAGCCTAGCTTGTCACCGACACTCAGAGATGTCTTCTTCTCCCAGGAGGACGCGAGAACCTTGACGTGTCACACGGCGGATGAGTTCCAGCTCCGCGAAGCGTGCGGGGCCGCGGCCTGTCTCGTGCACGGAACGTCGGCTTTGACTTACAAGGGCGCAGCCAGCGACTGTAGCGGGTGGGCAGCCAGGCTCTTCCAGCCGGACACGCACGAGCGTTCCTGGAGCCAACTTCTCTGGGAAGTCGAGCTGGGTGGGCCTGGACAGGCTAGCCGGTGACTGGCGCTGGTTGGATGGGCGGCCCGTGTCCTCCGAGTTCTACAGATTTATGTGCACCGAGGGCCAGCCCGAAAATACGGTGAACTGTGTTGCTTACGTATAATTATTTGCAATCGGTCGACAAGTTTCATGACTATTCTTGTGGTAACGAGATGGGGCATTATTGTGAGCAAGATTATTGAAGGAGAGCGAGTGAGTGGGGGAGAGAGATATATAATTAGAGAGAGAGAGAGAGAGAGAGAGAGAGAGAGAGAGAGAGAGAGAGAGACAGATAGACAGAGACAGAGAGAGAGTGCCAGAGAGGGAGAGAGAGAATGAAAGAGAGGGAGAGAGAGCAAGAGAGAGGGAGAAAGAGCAAGAGAGAGGGAGAGAGAGCAAGAGAGAGGGAGAGAGAGCAAGAGAGAGATAGAACGAAAGAAGTGAAACAGCAGCCTTTTTTCTTTGTGAAAGAGTAAAAAAGTTAAATTTAAAAGAATGTTGCGCCTTATTGATATAAACAATAATGCGGCTTCTCGAATTTGTACAAGTTGGTCCATTGTACTAAACTTTTTTCAATTAAACGCATTGGGAGAAATTACTAGTCGTTACAGTGAATTTTGTTTTTACATGATTAATTTTTGTTTCGTCTCCTTCCAATAAAAGAAAAAGCTTATGTGACGTCATGTCGCATTAAAAATAATATTAAAAAATGTATCCGCGCCATCTACGACATTTTCCTTTTATTCTTTTGTACTGAAATCTAGACCGCATGTCGGATATTAAAAACATCAATGATTTCAGGATCGATCATCCCAAGTGAGGTGGCTTCAACATAAAGCAGAGAGTTGTAAAATCTTGACCGGACACACTGAATGTTGCTCCTCTTAATTTTCGCTCAAATGTAAGTCGGACGGGAAAAACTAAAAAGAGCACCATATCTAGATTATCTAAATAAGATCTAGATATAAAAATTAATTGACTGTTGGTTTAGTCTACATGAGCTGTGATGATAACTTAGATCTATAGCTGCTACACCAAATGTAAGATAATTATAATCAACACATACATAGGACGCACGCAAAACGTCTATCGAATTACAAATTAATAGATTCTATTTTGTCGCATCATAGATCTATTCCATGAACAATCAGATACGTATTATTTTTACATACCTTTCAAGTAAATATAATAGTTTACTATAATAGATCTAAGAATGAAGCTCAGTTAGAACCTCTAGGTCTATCCTCTCTATAAGCATGGGCTTGGAGAAAGCCATATTGCATTGCGCATTTATCATATCCTTTAAAGAATTGACATAACTACTATAATTAAAGATAATTTAAATTTCTAGACTAGGCCAAGACAGTTTTGAGATTCATATCCCTTTAAAGAATTGACATAACTACTATAATTAAAGATAATTTAAATTTCTAGACTAGGCCAAGACAGTTTCATTTTGTCTTAGGGGGTGGCTTGAGATTCAGATCTTCCTGGCTGTTCAAGTGGTAGAGCATTGATTTCCAAACCGGGAAGTCTGCGGTGCAAATCCCACAATTGGCCTAACACTTATTTGTCAGATTTCGTCCCCTGTAAATGGTTGGGTCAGTATAATATTACCGGCTGAGACTTGTATGTGGCAGCACATGAAGTTGTCAGGCGTCATCTTGGGATCCGTCCACATAATAGCATATATAGTGCTGACGCTGGACGTTAAACGATCTCAACTCAGCATATCCTATTTGAGCGCATCATATCGAAAGCCTTTATTTTATTCGCTACTGTTTATATTTGAAATATATTTTTGTGTTGTTTTCGAGAAGTTTCAAGTAGAGAAAGAGAGGTAGAAAGAGAGAGAGAGAGAGAGAGAGAGAGAGAGAGAGAGAGAGAGAGCACCAAAAGGAGTCAATAAGTGAGACAGGTTTCCATCACTCGGAAATATGCACAGAAACGTATAATAAATAAAAAAAATATATTATTCTTTTTTCTGTAGGTTTATGCATTGCACCTTTATTCGAAAAGCAAAATCTATGAAATATAATTTATACATGTTTAAAGATATTTTTGTTTATCTTTCAATCACTCGTATAAATGGATCTATCAATACAGGTAAAGATAGATAGATAGATAGATAGATAGATAGATAGATAGATAGATAGATAGATAGATAGATAGATAGATAGATAGATAGATAGATAGATAGATAGATAGATAGATAGATATCTCTCTCTCTCTCTCTCTCTCTCTCTCTCCACCCTCCCGTCCCACCAGAGATCACTGAAAAGAATGTCATCACCAATATTGTGCGATTACCCCCGCTAGTCCCGCCCTCTAGGCGACCATCGTCAGCTAAGCCCCGCCCACCGGCTGATCAGCGTTCAGCGAGCAACTCTGTAGGTGGGGCCTGCTGGGGCAATCGATTCAGGCGACCAATCACAGGCGAGTGGTCACCTACCCATGATGCACCGGTCAGAGGGTCTGTAGTTTTAGCGGGGAATAAAAATCCGAGTCCTCAGATGTGGACCTTCACTCCCGAGTCAAGCTTTGCTTATTTACTCACCTACCTGCGCCTGAAAGTTCTAATCATATCTTGGATACAGCAATCTTGGTGCTTTTCAAACGTTTTGAAAGTCGTGGATAATCATTTTCAAGTTTAGAAAACTACTGGACTTAGATCTATAGCCCGAAAATTTCACTTTAGCGCTGTTCATTTTTTTTTAGAGACAGCTTTTGGAAATTTACGTTCTATCTAGATCGAGAGATATCAGGATTAAGTTCAATTTTTCACAATCAACTGGTAGTGTGCTTGATATTCGTTTTATTCTAATTCTACGTGGAATTTCGAACAGGCATCTTCAGATATGGGTCTCAACGGCAACAACAATAAGTGAGTATAGGCTAATTGTTTACCACTGTGCATTATTCATACAAATAATATTCTCTAGTCTA